>CAKOAT010082932.1:116145-276894 GCA_932364175.1 Eruca vesicaria subsp. sativa
TTTTTTTTTTTTTTTTTTTTTTTTTTTTTGTAACAGACAACTTGTTTACATAATATCAAGTAATACTTGCAACTTGGATAATACATTTACCTAATGATAACTTAGGTTAGGGAGCTTCCTAATAACACGTTTCCTCTGAATTTCTTAAAACATTATTCAATATCTGTTTCACAATTGAGTGTATATTGAATTGGATTCTTATTCTAGCTGTCACTCCAGTGTCAAGATTCTGTAATATTTGAATTAGACGAGGGGTGATGGTGGGCAATCACGTTTAGTCGGTGGATGCAACTGCGAGAATCCAAAGAGATGATAATATGAAAATTCTTATTTTAGACATGAATACCCTTGCAATTTCAACACACCATGCAACTCATTTGGATTTTCCTTTTGGTTTCTGTCGGATCTAATGATTGTTCACTATTTATATGATTTCAAACTTGAGATATCAACATATGCTAAAACATCATTATTAAAATCCTTTTTAGGTGTATAATTAAGAACATACTGTTAAAACTATCTTTCTTATTTCTTACGTTAAATATATCTCCACTTACAAAACATCAGTTTCACAAAACTTAGAAAATCTTATATGATGGCCATTTTCCCGACATATACAGTATGTTATTTTCAGTAATTAATTTGAACGAACGTTACAGATACTCAAAGATTTGTAACCAAAAAGGCAGAGACAAAAAAAACAAAACGGATAGGAAGCTAAAAGGACAACAATACCCTCGAGTGCAATGTAAACGACATCGTATAAGTACCTATGGTAATCATAGTTTTGTACCAGAGAATCAGGGGAGACAATTGATTGGTTTGGTGAGAGCAACTTTAGGATACTAAAAATAATCGATGGCGACTTCGAAGCTTCAAGCTCTATGGAATCACCCTGCTGGTCCTAAAACCAGTGAGTCATTATTCAAAGATGATACCTTTCTTCATCGATTTAGATGATACTCTCGAATTTGGATATAACTGTTATCTTTAGAACCATGTTTTAAAATTATAGGATTGGAAATTGAATATGTTTGCTATGATCAAGTAACAACTCTGATTTATACAAAAAAGGACCAAAAAAAAAAAAAAAAAAATCACACTTTCCTCTATGTCTCTCAGTGTGAGTCTCTGTCACCCAATCAAATCTGAAATTGATATCAATGAATCAAACAAATGCATCTTTTTTTTTTGCATTGTAGTCTTGTTTTGGATCATATATGGATGAAAGTGAGTAAACTCTCTTGTCGTTTGATTTGACAGTTCATTTCTGGGCGCCAACGTTCAAGTGGGGTATTAGCATTGCCAACATTGCTGATTTTGCCAAACCTACTGACAAAATCTCCTACCCTCAACAGTTTGGTATATCTCTTTTTTACTCCCACTGTATTGTTGATTGCTTTTCTTTGTCTTAATACGCTTTTCAACAGTTTGATTTCTCTGATGATGTCTCTTTTTAGCTGTTGCATGCACTGGAGTTATCTGGTCTCGCTACAGCATGGTTATCACTCCTGTGAGTGTTTTCCTTTTAAACACTTCTCCTCCTCCCTTCATAATGCCATCACTAGAAAAGAACTATTCTTCTTATTTGCTCTTCTTTGACCTCTGACTATTTGGTTTACAGAAAAACTGGAACCTCTTTAGCGTTAATGTTGCTATGGCCGGGACTGGCATTTACCAGCTTGCTCGTAAAATTAAGTAAGATCCCATTTCTTCTTATTTTACATGAAAAATGTGCAACCGAATGCTCTCTTAGTTTTAGGCTACTGGAATAAGAACTAATCTCTTTTATTTTTGCTATTATGATCAGTTTTTTCTATCTACTAATGAACATGCACAATCTTATGAGGCTTGCTTTAACTCTTTAGAAAAGAATATTAATATACTTGTTTTGATCTCTACAGAAACGATTTTGCATCTGAAGAGGAGCCTATTATTGCCAAAGAATGACTCTGACGAAGTAAGGATCTTCGTGCTTGTTGCTTGAAAATCAAGTCCCAAGATTTTTTCTTTTTCTTTTCATCTTTAAAGGAGATCATATGCTACTTTGAGTCGAACTAATAATCACACCAGAAAAAAACAATAGAAAACAAGAATTCTCAATAAAATTTGCATCTTCATTTCCTAATTATTGAGTTTGGACTTAACCATCAGGTTCAGGAACAAAACCAACAGAGTAGATTAGTAGAGACATCTCTAACTACTGTTCCCTTCTTTCTATATTGTATTTTCTAATGAAATGAATCGAGTAGAGGAAGAACCAACTCGAGGTGCAATGAACGCAGAAGCTCTATTCATATGCTTTCAAAGTGGAAAACAGTCATAATGAAAACCCTGTGAGGATGTGAATGCTTAATCAAATTAAAATCCAGACAAAGAAAAAAGAAGAATCCTTTAAGAATTGAATGTTGAGTTCTGAATCAATTGAGTCTGAGTCATCAAAGAAGAAAAAGGAAGAAGCCATGGACGTACACAGACCATCTCTAACAAATGCTTTCTTCTCTCTGTATTGTCTCTTCTAATTCATGAGGAAAGTGAAAGTTAACAATTACGATAATCCAAACCCTGATGGTGCCAGTTTATCACTCTTCTAATGGCTCGGTCTCTTCTGGATTGTTTTCAGAATCTGCATCGTTTGCATTTAGATTGAGTCCTGAATCCGTAGTGCTTTCGTTGAGATCTTGTCTCACTATTTTTTCTTCCTCCTGCTTAGAAACACATGAGAGGTTGTTTAGTATCAAATTTGCGTAAACAACAAAAGATAACTTCTTCAAATGGACTTTACGTGTATTAATGAAATTTGGAGCGTGGGGATAAAAAGATTCAACATAATGACAATAACTGGCGACTGAACAAATGCAAAGAGTCCAAGACTTCAATGAAGATTCTTAGTAGCTATAGTGGTAGTACAAACTTTAACAAGCCTACCAAAACGAAACTACACTTTCTTTAACAGATGGTTTCAGAATCTAACAATGGCTTCTCAGCAGAAAAAAACAAGCAAATTCACAAGAAGACGAAGACTTCAGATTAAAAGAATGAGGCTGAAAGTTGTACCTGATTATCTTCCATGGGAAGATCATTCATGTCAGGTTTCTCCTCAACTTGTGCTTTCTTCTCCTCGCTTGGCTCCACTGCAGTTGCATCCTCTTCCTCAACCTTGTCGTCTTCCTCAGTTTCTGTAGCTTCCCTCTTCTGCTCCTCAAGTACTGCGATCTACACCATTTTTAATCACACTCAACTTCAAATAGATCACAATGACTCCAAAACTATCAAGACTATGTTTGTATGAATTAACATTTAAATCCAACCAAAAGAATTCAACCATACAACAAACCTTGTTGCCAAAAATCAAAACTTTAACAAAACCTTAAAAAATATCAATAAATGCTCCACTAATCCCTCTCCCAAAATTGCTGCTACAGAGTAATCATCAGTTTATCCGAAATAATTCAAAACAGCAGACGTAGCAATTGAATTAGGTTAATACTATTAACATTGAAAAGGGACAGCTTTGAATACTATTAACATTGGAGCTCAAAGCTGTCCCCTTTCAATGTTAATAGTTATAAACCTAATTCGACAATTTAAACCCTAATCACTGTAGCAATCACTTAAGCAATCGAGCCTCTTAATAAAGAAAAAACAAAATAGCTCAAATCCAATGCAACAAGAAAGAACACATTACACTAAACCACAAGAATCAACAAAAACTAACCGGCACGTATTTGAATCTGCGCCGTGGAGGCTCTTCTTCTGCCGCTTCCGCCGTCACAGGATCCTCGCCCGGAGAATTAGACTCGCTTTTACGATCATCATTCCCGTTTCCGTTGCCGTTGCTCTGAGACAATGGAGCCCACTTAAAGAACAACAAATGGGATGATCCATCGGAAGCAGAAGCACCGTTAATGACGGAAGAGGTGGTGGTGTGTTGTTTCTTGGAGGAGGGAGAGACGTGAACCCACTTCTTCTTCCACTTCCTTACCGGACCTGTGAATACCGTTGCCGGTCCACTGTAACGACTCGACGATCTACCTAACCTACCTCCTACTCCTTCCATTTATAACGATTCGCTTGATTTCAACTGATTCAATTCCCAAATTCAAAAATCACGATCCCCGCTTTTGGAATTTTAATGGATTAATTAAAAAAAAAAAACTATGTTTCCTCTCTTTCCTACCGGAAGAAGAACGCTCTCTCTCTCTCTTTCAGATCTCAGTTTCGGTAAGCCGATCTGATTCGTCTTTGGGAACCGAAGACTCTCGCTGGGTTAGAGGGTTCTCACTATGTACACGTGTATTGTAAGGCTTATCTGTAAACCTAAGAAGACTCTTTTCCATTCAGAGGATCTCGCCTTAATCTTGACCTAGTAGCGGCGCCCTCTCAGAGATAGCTAAATCGAAAAGACATTTCTACCCCTGATTTTCATCCTATATAAATATCGCTTCAACTGCATTTCAGTATCATCATCTCTTCTTCACGGCGCCTGGCATTAGGGTTCATTCACACATCTAATTCGATTATGTAACATATAGTTTTGTAGGTTTTTGGGATTATCTGATTCAGATTAACGTATTTTCGCGTATTTGATTAGATTTATATAATTTGGTAGCTACTTTGTACCAAGAGAAGGGTTAGTGATACTCTTATTCTTGAATTGGCCAATTAACGGCTGTAGCTAGATCAATTCAGAAGCTATCTGGCCGGTGGTCGCGAGAGAGAATCAATTCTCCTCGGTCGATTCATCTGCTTACCGAGTTTCGTACATTTTTTTTGGGTTCTGTCTCATCCCAGTCTATTGATTAGTCATCTGATTCTAACTAAAGTTAGTCTCCAATATTGATTAGATTTGTATTATTGGTGGGGGCTACTTTGTACCAAGAGAAGAGTTAATCTGATTACTCTTATTCTTGAATTGGCCAATTACGGCTGTAGCTAGATAAAATCAGAAGCTATCTGGCCGGTGGTCGCGAGTGAGATTTAAATCTCTCCGGTCGATTCATCTGCTTACCGAGTTTCTTACATTTTTTGTAACTATAATTCGTGTTATTTTATTTCTGAAATTGTTAGTTAAGAGAAAGGATATTAAAGAAAAGAGGATTTCAGATGTTCAATCAATTGCTATTCTCTATTAACCTTTCTCGTAGATTAAACATTGGGCTCCTTTCCAGGCAATCTGCTCTATTGTTAATGAGCGGCAATGTGTCTTATGGGTGCCTATATACGGTTATACTTAAACTCTATATAAAAGTTTTGGCTAATGTGTGGTTTTTGCCTGGCTGGAGATGGTAAAACGTGTGTTGTTTCGAGGTATAATATGAAGACCAGTTATTGTAATTATACATGGAAGAAAAATTCATTGGATTGGCGATCTTCGATTTGCTATTTTCTTTGTAACAAAACAAATGACTATCATAGGCTGAGTCACGTTAGATCATTTGACCTTAAATTGCTCTGAAATTTTTTTTTTGACCTTAACAAGCGAAGTAGGCCCGGTTATATTAGTCATGGCCCAAGCGAAGTAGGCCCAGTTATTTCATGTATTTTAGAAGCCGAAGCAACAAAGAACAGAACAATTAAGACAGTCATGACGACGTCGAGTAAGTCAAATAATTCAGGATTTAGAGAGTCAGATGTAACATTTGGGATCGAGATACACAAAATAGTAACGATGTTCCTATTTAACGATCTTACAAATAGGAACACGTGATAATTAAGGACATCAGATCGAGAGAACAGATCATCTTGCAATCTTTTACTACTTCCTTATTTATATAAGTTCAGTTCCTCAATAAAATCTCAGTAAAGTTATTCATAGATAATTTTTTTTCCTCAGTTCATACAGCTTAAAATTCAATTTATTGAGGTATATATAAACCCTGTTCTTTTGTGGGACGCAGCGTCAGCGACGGCGACCAAAATTTAACAAACTAAACAGAGAAATGTAAAGACAGCGTCTTTATACACTTCCCGCCGGCAACTGACGCCACTGATCTTTTTTGTGTTTTCTTTGCCGCTGTAAAAAACAGCGTCTCCCATACATGCTTTGAAGCGTTGCTAGCGTCAATTCTTGCTATCATATGACTCTCTATTTTAACTTATTGTTGACCTGTCATTTTAGATTCTTTGATATTTTGGTGTTGTTCGCGGCTGACGCTGCGTCCCGCAAACGAACAGGACTATAGTTGAATAACAATTCTTAGCAATGTTTTGAAAACCGGACTAGACATTGACCCAGTATAGTAGTTACTAATTAACTGATTGGATCGGTTCAATCAATGGATTTGATTTTTCTATTTTTTTTTAATGAAAAATATATAATTATATATATAATATATTCATTTTCTCTTTAATTAACTAAAAAATAAACAATAAACATAAATCTGATTACATATACAATAATAAACAAGTGAATATTATGTTCAGTTCCTCAATAAAATCTCAGTAAAGTTATTCATAGATAATTTGTTTTCCTAGTAGTTACTTGTTAACTACTATACATAATTTGTTTTTCTGGATATAGATAATTTGTTTTTCTCGATATAATAAACAAGTGACTAGACATTGATCCAATATAGTAGTTATTTGTTAACTGATTAGATCGGTTCAATTGATAGAACTGATTTTTGTTTTTTGATGAAAAATATATAATATATTCATTTTCTCTTTATTAACTTAAAAATAAACAATAAGCATAAATCTGATTATATATACAACAATAAACAAGTGAATATTATGGAAAATAAAAATTGATAAACATATAGACTATTAAGTGTTTAATTTAGTGTATTTATTTACAACTAAAGTCAGATTATTCAATCTCAAATTTTATGAATATGTCAAAATAAAAATAGTATATAAAAACCAAATATATATTTGTTTACATTCTTTTTTTAAGAAATATAATTAAATAGAAAATTAATTAGATAATAATAGTTAAACATTTAATATTAAATTTTAATAAAAACTAAAAACACAATAATTATATATTAATTTTAATAAAAATTCATCTAGATTATCGAATTTACTAAGTTTTCTCGAATCTATATATTAAACTGAACTGGACCTTGCTGACAAAAAGAAAAAAATTAAACCAAGTTCAACTTCTTCAACTAATCACAAAATCACAGTAAAACCGGTTTATCCGATTCGGTTTTCAAAAACTATGCCCCTTAATTAAATGAAAATCTTTCAAAAAAAAAGGAAAGAAAATATTTCCAATGTTAACACAAGTCCAAAAAAGATTGATCAGTGACATGTGTAGTTAGTTAAAAATCAAAATGATTGGATGAGAAAAGTTGGATGGCTAAATCTAAGAGAAGTTTAATGACTTCACCATAATTAGTAATTTTGTAATCTTTTTTTTTTTTGGCAACATATTTCTTTTCATTATCAAAAGGACCAAGTTATTACATAGTTCTGATTTTTAGTTCTTGCTTCCTTAGCTAAAGCATCTACATCAGCTAAAAAAGATCTTGGCATAAAGTGAAAGGTATAACTACAGGATCATGACATATTATAGATGTCTCGTATCATAGAAGAAGCCTCCGTGATACGCATACTGGTGATGGTTTTTTCAGTATAGTACTGATTTAACTCATCAACTAGTAGCTTACAGTCACAAATAAAGGTCACATTCTCATACCGTAAGCTTTTGATTTGTCGGACTGCCATTAACATAGCCATTGCCTCTGCTTCCAGAGATGTGTTTGTTGCCTTGATTGAAGAGGAACCCCTAAGCTTTTGGATGCCTTCTTTACTATGTAAGGACCATCCTATACCTGCTACCTCTTTGTCACTCTTCCAGGAAGCATCAACTAGACAATATAAGCTTGTTAATGTCGGGAGTACCTCATGTATGTTTTCAGTTTGATTCCTTTGTGTTCGGGTACTCTGCTCTTGAGGATTTTCATTGTCCATTGCTTCATTCCAGCTTTGATTCTCTCTTATTGCTGCATGTATAACCTTCAGTATATGATCTCTTTTATGTTGGAATAAGATATTATTTCTCATTTTCCATATATTCCATCCTGCAAAGAAATTCAGAAGTTCTCTCTTATCCTGCTTAGCACATCCCAGCAAGCAATTAATATTCATAATCAAATTATCTGAGGAATTGGTAGACACATGAAAACGAGTAGGAATCATCTCCCAAATTTCTTTGGCTACTCTGCATTCAAACATCATATGGTTAAGTGTTTCAATGCTCTCTCCACATGTTTGGCAGGTACTTTCTATTGCAATTCCTCTCTTTTTCATATTATCCATCACAGCTAAACTATCATGAGCTACTCTCCACCAGAATGTTTTTAATTTTGGAGGAATTTTTAGTTTCCATATGTCTGAGCAACATCTTTTAACTTCCTCCAAAATCTTTCCTTGATTTAAATGAGAATCTTGATCCTCCATCTCACATTGTAAATGATACCCTGTCTTAACATTATAATATCCATCTTTAGCGTATGACCAGACAAGGGTATCAGGATTACCTGTTTGGCTTGGTCGAATGTTTAAAACATAGTTGGCATCAACATCAGAAAGGAGGCTTCTAACCAACTGGGTGTTCCACGCGTGATCACCTCCTTCAAGCAGATCACTAACTCTGAGGTGAGGATAACTAACTGAACCAGGTCCAGAAGCAGGAGATGATGGTTTGATTTTAATCCAATTATCCTCCCACACTCGAATGTCTTTCCCATCACCTACGATCCATTTGCTTCCTTGTTTTAGTAACTTCTGACTTTGTATAATACTACGCCATCCATAGCTTGATGTAGTGTAGCTTTTAGCTTGCAAGAAATTTGAATGACGATAGTATTTAGCTTTGAAAACTCTAGCCAGAAGAGATTGAGGATGCTTCATCAGTCTCCATCCCTGTTTAGCAAGCAGGGCTATATTAAAATTCTCCATATCTCTTATCCCTAAACCTCCATCTCTTTTAGATTTAGTAATTTTATTCCATCCTATCCAAGGGATCTTATGCTTGTCTTTGATAGAAGTCCACCAAAAGTTCCTCATATAAGAAGTAATTTCTTTGAGTAAACTTTTTGGCAATAAAAAACAAGACATTGCATAAGTGGGAAGAGCCGTAACAACCGCTTTCAAGAGTACCTCTTTCCCTGCTTGGGACAGAAACTTATTATACCAACTATCTAGTTTATTTTGTATCCTTTGTTTCAAATACTCAAAAGCTTCTTTTCTTTTACGACCTATGCGTTCAGGTAATCCTAAATATCTTCCAAAACCTCCTATTTTATTGATTCCCATTACTTCTTTTAGTTGTTGCTGGTCAGTGGAAGAAATACCTTTGGAGAAAGTGATGGCTGATTTGGTATAATTTACCTCCTGTCCTGATGCTTTTTGGTAGATGTTCAGTATTTCCTTCAGTTTCCTACACTCCTCCACGGTTGCTCTACAGAAAACAAGAGAGTCATCAGCAAAAAATAAATGAGATATTGCTGGACCCCCTCGGGAGGCTTTATACCCATGAAGTTTTTGCTGATTAATGGCTCTTTTTATAAGTTGAGATAATCCCTCTGTACATATGATGTAGAGATAAGGTGATATGGGATCTCCTTGGCGTATTCCACGCTGAGGTCTAATTATATCAGTAGGCTCACCATTGATGAGAATGGAATATGATACAGTCGATAAGCATTTATAAATCCATTGACACCAAGTATCACAAAATCCCATTCTTCTCATAATCTGATCTATAAATTTCCATTCAACCTTATCGAAAGCTTTAGAGATATCCAACTTAAGAGCCATAAATTTAGTTTTAATATTCTTAGTATGTAAAGAATGCATCAACTCATGGGCAATGAGCACATTATCTGTGATCAGCCTTCCAGGGATAAATGCTGATTGGTTTTCAGATATTGTTCGGTGAAGATAAGGTTTCAGTCTCTCAGCTAAGATCTTAGAAATAATTTTGTAAGCAACATTAGAGAGACTTATAGGTCTATAATCCCTAATAGTAGAGGGAGAATCTATTTTAGGGATGAGGCAAACATGTGTTTGGTTTATCTTAGGGTCAAGGTGATTCTGATCAAAAAAAGTTTTAACATGAGAGAACACACCTTGTTTAATGATTTCCCAGTGATGCCTATAAAACCCTGAATTTATGCCATCAGGTCCTGGTGATTTATCCGGGTTTATTGAAAAGGCAGCAGCTTCTATCTCCTTCTCTGTGACTTGTGCAGTTAATTTTGCATTTATATCCTCAGATATGGTCACAGGAATACCTCGCAAAAGATCTTCATCAATAACACACCCTTCACTAGTATATAAACTCTGAAAGTAGCGCATAATTTCTTTTCTAATATCATTTGGCTTCGTCTTGGTATCTCCATGATCATCTTTTAAATGAATGATCCTGTTCTGACTTCGTCTTTGTTTGGTTTTAGAGTGAAAAAATTTGTTGTTTCTATCTCCTGCCTTGAGCCATTGAACACGACTTTTCGTTCTCCAATATTCCTCCTCCATCCTATATTGCAAGCTGAGTTCTGCTTTGAGGATATTTAGGGCAGCATAGTCTATTGGGAGAATTTGATACACTTGGAGAATCTGCTCCTTGAGTTGATTGATTCTCTTCGCTGTATTAGTTTGATTTTTACTTCTCCATCTCGACAAAGCCCTTCTGCATTTCTCAATAATCCTATGAAATTCCTTAGGAGAGATATTAGAACATTCGTTAGCCCAAACATCTTTAATAATTCTTTTAACTTCAGGCTCAAACCTCCATCTGTTATCATATCTAAAAAGACTATGCTTGTTTATTTTAATATCTTCAGTACATACTAGCAAGGGTCTATGGTCTGATCCTATCCAGGGTAATAGCTTAACGTGAGCAGTTGGATACATATCAAGCCAATCACAATTCGCCATTGCTCGATCTATTCGCGACTTGATATGATAATGAGCTCTATTTCCTACCCATGTAAAGTATCCTCCTATAGATTTTAAATCATGTAATCCTGAGATAGAGATCATTGACCTGAATAAAGAGAAAGAAGCTTCTGATCGTATAATACCCCCTTCTTTTTCATCATTGCTTTTGATTTCATTGAAATCTCCAAGCATGAGTCTTGGCCTGTGTTGAGTAAAACCTGCGGCAGAGTCTCTAATAAGATGTTCCCATAAGATCCTTCTATATTTAACTTCTGGATTTCCATATATATAAGACAAACAAAAGAGTTTACTTCCATCTTCCACATACATATCTGTCTTGTTCATAGATGGGTTTCCCAAAAAATGAATCTTAACCCCATCTTTCCACATTATAGCTACCCCTCCGCTACTTCCCCTAGCAGAGATTACAAAAGAGTGGTTATATTCTAAGTCCTTAGCTAAGTTATTTACAAAAGTATCTACTTGCTTAGTTTCTACGAGGAGTATGATATCAGGATTATGAGTTTTCCTAATATCTTTTAGATGCGGAATTGTCAAAGTACCCCCCAACCCCTGACAATTCCAGTGTAAGATCCTCATGGTTGCTGTGGCGGTTTGAGGAGAACCGCCAAACCTTGGTCCGGATGTTCTGTCTCAATCCTTTTTGATGAAGTTGATGCTTCAGTTTCAGTACCTTCCATAGTCTTTCTTTTAGTTCCTTGTTGTTGTTGTGGAGATACAGCTGGATCTTCTTGGATAGGTATTTGGTTTTCAGTAGTTTCCATTCCTTGTTGTTGGTTTTCTTGAGTCTCTGGAATCATTGTGTGATCAGTGTTTGCTTGTAACTGTGTAGCCGTGCCAGAAGACTCCCCAATCTCTCTTATGGTTATATATTCTTCAATGGCGCTTGAACGTTCTTGAGCTGTAGCATATGGGTTTGTTCCGATGTTCATCAGCTGATACTGGCGATGTGGCATTTGAGGTGTTTCATTGCACATCTCATAGTCATGTTTGAGACTACCACAAAGAGTACAGAACTTCTGTAGTCCCATATACCTGAAGTTAAGTTCAACCGGAGGCTTGTCTTTCAGTATCTCCACTGTTCTTGTGAGTGTAATGACATCATCGACATCAAAAAGGATCTTGACCCACACTTTTGCTTCTCTATTGTTTGAAGGCTCGACAATAGAAACTTCTTCCACTTCTCCTAGTTTTGATCCTATGCGTCTGACAAGTCCTTGTCTTCTATATATATTAGGAAGCTTATAGATCCGAACTTTGAAAGGAACTTGCCTTAGGAAAGTTGGTGAGCCCATGTTACTCCAACGATCTAAAGCTACAATCCATCCCCTGTATTTATAAGGTTGATTCTCTAGAACCATGAGTAAACGATGTTTCGTGTCGAAGTAGAAGTTCACTGTGCCATCATCGTTCACCTGGCCTTCTACTTTCCCTTCCAACTGCCAAGTTCTAGGAAGAGCCACTTTAATTCCGGGAGGATTCTGATGAAAAGGGTTTAGACCTTTTGCTACTAGACATAGGCGATGATCCTTTTTGAATTCTTCTTGTGCTTCTTCATGGATAACCCATCGATCTCTATCTGCTCCTAGCTTGAGATTTTGTAGGGCTTTCCATATAATATTTGTAGGATCTGCTTGTTGGTAGTTGATTTGATTGAGATCCTCTTGTTGTTCTTCTGATTGCATGTTGAAATCCTAGATTTTTTGATGAAGATTCAAGAGTCGGTTTGTTGTTCTCCGAGAGAATTCCAGAATCGCCTAGCGAGAAGAGAGAGAGAAGAGAGAGTAGTAATTTTGTAATCTACATTAAGTAAAAAAGCAAAAGAGAGTAGGGACCAGAAATACAAATACGTACTAATTTAATATAACCATCATCACATCATGTCGACGATATGCGCCGCTCTATAGTTTTGTTTAATTTAAGTTTTTATTACCTTAAAATCGAAATTCCGGCAGATAAAAAGACGAGAATGCCCCTCAACAAAAGAGAGAAACCGAAGAAGAAACAAACGATCGGGGAGAGATAGAGAGAAAAGTCATCACCATCTGATTCCTTCGATCTGCTAAAAGCTTTCGCTCGGTGAAGGAAGGAAGGAAGGAAACAGATAGACCTTCATTTACCCCTCCCACCTTTCTCCATTAGAAAACGGTTTGTGTTTGCTTCCTTCGTCTTAGATCCGTTTATTCTCTTCTTTTGATTCTCATGGATGGATGTAAGTAGTTTTTAATATCTTCGACTTGGTGGATCTGATTTGATTCATCTGGATCCTCCCCCTTGTTTTTTTGACCTTGACCAAGGCATCATTTCCCCTGTGACCTAGATTCCTTGTCTTTAGATTTGGGTTTCGCTGTTCGGTATTCGAATTTTGTTTGTGAGCTTTAGGTTTTCAAAATTTTCAATTTTGATGATTTTACTCTTCGTGTGTGTGTGTTGGGCACTGTAATAAGGGATCTTTGTTTAGAGTCTCAACTGCCACCATTTGCGTGTAGGTTTATATCTAATGATTAGTTTTTTTTTTATACTTAATTATCGTATTGTTAATGTTGCTTCCTCCTGCAAGTTAAAGTCTCTACCTTTACTTTACTAGCCCTGTTCTTTTCACTCTTTGCTGCAACCTTGAGCGATTTACTCAAAATCACCTGAATTTAATAGTTTAATTAACGTTTTAACAGATTATTATTGACCGAATAAGAAAAGCTAATTTCTTTGGATGAGTCATGTTAGTTTCCTTTTGCTCTTTCTATGGGTTTTTAATGGTTTCCCTCCTGGTGGCTTTCTTAGTAGTGTCTGGAGGTATAATATTTATACTGAGAGGAGAGATAGAAAATGGCGGATGGGATATCGAGCTTTTGGGGTCCTGTGACCTCTACTATAGAGTGTTGTGAGAAGAACTACGCCTACTCTTCTTACATTGCTGAGTTCTACAACACCGTCTCCGGTGTCCCTGGAATCCTACTGGCTCTCATTGGTCTCATCAATGCCTTAAGGCAACGCTTTGAGAAGAGGTTTAGCGTCCTTCACATCTCCAACATGATCCTTGCTATCGGCAGCATGCTCTACCATGCCACTTTGCAGCACGTGTAAGTCGCACTTCCTTGCTGTTTGATTGATCCAGAAATTTGGTTGATGATTATCTGTCTTTTGATTGAAACAGGCAACAACAGAGTGATGAAACCCCAATGGTGTGGGAGATACTTCTCTACATGTACATCCTCTACTCACCAGACTGGCATTACAGAAGCACTATGCCCACTTTTCTTTTCCTCTACGGTGCTGCCTTTGCTGCAGTCCACGCTTATCTCAGGTTTGGCATCGGTTTCAAGGTCCACTACGTGATCCTCTGCCTTCTGTGCATCCCTAGGATGTACAAGTACTACATTCACACAGAGGACACCGCAGCTAAAAGGATTGCGAAATGGTATGTTGCTACGATCCTAGTGGGAAGCGTTTGCTGGTTCTGTGACCGTGTTTTCTGCAAGACGATATCTCAGTGGCCTGTGAATCCTCAGGGACATGCTCTGTGGCATGTATTCATGAGTTTCAACTCTTATTTTGCAAACACGTTCTTGATGTTCTGTCGAGCTCAGCAACGTGGATGGAATCCAAAGGTGAAGTACTTTCTGGGAGTTCTTCCTTACGTCAAGATCGAGAAGCCAAAAACGCAATGAGAAGGAAAAATTGGGGGGAGAAAGAGCCCATAAGAAGATCATAAATATAGTTTTTTGTTCATCGTTTTGTCAGAAATTTCGAAGTTTGTTTTATTTTTTTTGGAAGTGGAACTCTCTAAGATACAGAGTCTAGATTCTTTTTCTTGTATTAGTTTTATTGGGGATGATATGATCTTAAGAAGTATTGATTTTTAACTTGCTGAATCGCTTTTGTTTCTCTGTTTCTTGTGTTAGTGCATCATCTTATAGTGAGAGATCTTTCTTTAACAAAGCTGTGAGCTGAAAACGGGAAAGACAATAAACTTATGAATCTATTGCTTTCTTCTTTTGTATCCAAATGTTTTTCTTGTTAACACACGCATGGTATATGGTATATGGAAGGTACAATGAAGGCCTGTGATGATGGTCTAAGATCCAATAACCTTTTCTTGTAACATTTGGCCAAGCTTCATGAATAGAGCTTGTTGTTCCTCCAATGTCAGGCTTGTTATTATCTGTAATAAAGAAGAGTTCATCAAAAGCCAAATAAGGGATCTTAAAATGTGTTGTGTTGGTTCTTTTACAGAGTAAAGTAATCTTCTTACCTGGTCTAAGAGCTTATCAACAGAGAAGCTTTGAGGTACAACAAATGATTGATGGTATATATATGCAAAAACAGCCATCACCATCTTTAAACCAGAAAGAATACAATGATGTTAGAGAAGGTCTACGGTTGCAATAACAATGTATTGAACTCAGTGCGGCCATATATACCTGACAATCCATTCTATCTGTGATTCCACCATGCCCGGGAATACTATCACCAAAGTCCTGAGAAATGTAACAGTGAATCAATATTGCTGCATAGATATTGACGTTTTCTATACTGAAACTAACCTTGACTTTGAAAGCTCTTTTGAAACCACTAGCAAAGAAGCCACCAAAAGGCGCTATTATAGAAGCAAACAATCCAAGACACAGAGCATGCCACTGAACTGGTAGAACAGAAATATCTTTCCAAGGTAACTACAAAGTAAACGCCTCTTTTCGTTTAGTGAAGCAATGAAAGTTGCTCGTGTAACTGTTTCAGTACTGTACAATATCTAGCTTTACCCAATTAGAGATCCATCCTGGTAAAGCATGTGTCTCTTGCTTGAACAATGGACCCGGATCACATTGGAGCCAGCCCGTGGATAGATCCTGTAAAATAATCACAATCCAGTAACATAAATGGTCATTGAACAATCATATGATTCTTGTATGATACATGACATGACTATAACTTCTAAGTACCTCTCTGGGACATGTAAGCCATAGGAAACGTCCCATTATATTTGCAAGCTGCAAAAAGAAGCACATATTAATAACCATTAACACTCATATAAACATTTTTCTTGTTAGGTTACCAGGAATGCAGAGATCATTGTGGTGATAGAAGCTCCAATGAAACCTTCCCAAGTTTTCTTTGGTGATAACTTGATCAACGGCGTTCTTCCAAAGAAGAAACCACAGATATAAGCAAAGATGTCGTTGATGACAATAAGTGATGCAGGAAGAAGAAACCTTGAACAGCAAAAAAACTGAATCTTAACAAAGTAGACTCAAGAAGGAACATATGTTAAATCTGTAACTACCAGAAGATTCCTTCAAAGATGTTGGCGACAGTGAATGAGGATTGAGTGAACACCACAATCAAAATCATATGTGTCCATGCATATTGGCTAAACTGATATTTGTACATCTTCTTTTTCAACGTCAGAATGAACCAAACAAAGCCTAGCAAAAAACACAGACTATGTAAGCAAAAGCAGTAAACAATAATCATTGCTACTGATAGTAAACCTGAAAAGTTGATAAAACATCTAACCGGATATATACAAGGAGTAACAGATTGCCATGTGGTATTTAATGAGGCTGGTGACCAGTCGATACAAGACTTTGTCTGGAGTCACAGTGTTGACTAGCCGTTGACTAAGTATACGACCATATACAAAAAGCATTGCTGTGAAAAAGAAGTGCCTGCAAAACATAGTTTACCAATTTCAGCAACAGTCACATAAGAGAAAAAGATCAGAGATACTCTCAAGTGTGGTTTACCAATTGAGTAATCTAAACCCGGGGAGCTGTTTATCTTCATGAGTTTTTCTTAGCAAATTGAAAAGTTCTCGTGCCATGAATATCTGGATAACAACCACCATGGCTGTAATATAGAGATGGCCCAAGTAAACTATGAGAGCAAAACCACCAATCATCCAGAAAGTGGAGTATGCTCGGATGAGAAACGATTTGTATTTGCTACTGTCATTGACAAGTAAATTGCTTCCGTTTGGTTTGCTTGCTCCTGCAGCAACCTAAACACCAAGAAAATTGATTTGAATTTTCAGCCAAAGTATATACAAAACGAAAAAGTAATTAGCTTTTTCAATAAAAAAAAAAAAGGATACTAACACAAGGAAAGCAACTAAACCAAGAACCTGTGTCTCATATAAAAAACATGAATAAGAAGAGAGAAGGAAACATACATCAGTGTTTCTCTTCCGGTGATGACGAGCACGAGGGGTAGGTGGTGATGAAGCATCACCAGTATTTTCCTTGTGCATGTTGCTCACGTTGACTCTGTTAATTACCTGAGAAATGAAAACGCTATGAAAATTAAGTTATACGACACTACATGCACCATGAGTGACCATCTAACATCCAAAATACAAAAAAAAAAAAAAAAAAAACAAATCAAGGAAGAATATGAACTGAGAAAGGGACTCGAAAAAATATTTCTACATATAGCAACTACATGCGAAAAGATAAGGCTGAGCAAACATACATGTTTAAGAATATATTCTAAATATACATAACAAGAAACTAATCAATCTATGGGTAAAATCATACATAATGATGCGTTCTCGAGAATCAAAACTCAAATTCAAGCATACTGGAGACTGGAGTCTCAACTAGTGTTTCTCAAAAGACACACGAACTATGAAGAATGAAACAGAGGAAGAACACTACTACTAATTTCTCGTGGAGATCTGAGAACTGAGGAGACAGAGAGGAGGGTAAAACACATATCAGTTCATAACTATGTGTTACTACAGAAGGCTGAGACGTGAAACCTGATATGTGAGCTCGTGCCACTGTGAGGGAGTAGGAGGAGGAAGACACACGAAGAAGATGGAGCAGAAGAGATACCGACTTTTAAAGAGAGAACATCGAAGAAGACACGAACCGATTCTTTTTTATTTTCTCTCTCTTTTTTCTCGAACTTAAATTTAATTTTTAGCCAACAATAAATAATGTGGCACTGTTATTCTTCTTTTCTCTAACGTTGCACACAATGTTATTCTTTTTTTCTTTTGTCTAACTAACTGGGGAGCGTGTGATGTTGAAGATATAATATAAAGGTACTTTTTTGCAATATTCGTATTCAAAGTTCAAACAATCAGTTCTTGAGGAACTGGTTATTACAAAAACGAAAAAAAGAAGTTTTTGTTGTTTGGAATATTAAGAGTAGTCGAATATTAATGGAATAGAACCCGCCAAAAGGAGAAACAACGAACTAGATTCTTCTGTTTTTTCTTCTTTACATACATGTATGATAATTATATTTTTTTTACAAGATTATTAGCGTATAACTTAGGCCGACTAAGTACGTAATCAGTTTCAGTAATATTGAAATATTATCCTTCTAAGTTTTATTCCGGTTGATTGAACGGGACTTTCAATGATTATATGATATCATTAGTTGACCTTTTTTCCTTATCAATCATTCACTGCCATTTACGTAGGTTAACCAACTATTTAAAAATGTAAAAACTAAAATCATCAATTGGTTTTATATAATCAAAATCATGCATAAGGCTGTTCAATATTTTTCTTTTCCCTTGGGTCTTTCAATACTGAAATATCTAGCCTGGATCTTAGGCTACAAGATTATCTCCAAGAAAAAAGTTGTGAAACCTGGAAAACTAACTCTTAAAGCGATGATGAGTATAGCTTTGTTTCCTGCTATTAGCTCTATTCCTCCTGAAGCTCATATATCTGCATGTATGCTTCCGATAGTTCTACCATCTGTGGAAGCGTCTCTGCAACATGCAGATCCTGCATCTCGTACCTGAAAACAGAGAGAACACACACACATTATTAACCTCAAATGCTGTCAATTTTATGTACATATCTAGATCACACTCATATACCCAACACTATCTGTTTGAGTCACTTAAAGAACATTAACACACGAAACAAGTGAAGTTTTGACATTCCGATTTCAAGTTTTAAAAGTTACACATTCCTATAGAAGAAAGAAACGTTACCAGAGTTCTTGCGACTTCCGCTGCACAAACACTCTGAAATACCCATCCTCTGGCTTCCCATCATGAACAATGTTGGCGATTAAGTTATACTTTGTACAAGTCTTCTTTCCTTCTGTGGCACTAGGCAATGATGGTATGTAATCCCTCAGCTCCATGTCTTTCACTGGGAAGTTAACTGTCGCATCAACAAAAATAATGAGTCAAGGCATTTAGGGAACTTTGTAAAATAATAATGTCACAGAAAAGTCTAAATAGACTCACCCAAGGTAGGGTTCTTCTCTTTGAAGAAGTTGTTCTTCTTGAACCGGACCATATGGAACATCAAGTAAGGTGGAGATTTTGTTACTCTATATCTCATTCTGGCTAGCCTTGGGCGCACCACCTCTGTCAGGGTTTCTCCATCAAACTTCTTCAGCAGATCGAATAGAGCAACCTGACCCAAGTATCAAAGAAATTAGCTTCTGCTTACTAAAAACTCAAAGACGCAATGGCAAGCCTAAAGACTACTACAGGTCCAAAGCAAAGAAGAAGTCAGAGAATTCTTCGCTTCCTAACTCACAAAATGGATTCCAAAAAGACAGTAAAATCTATATTCTAGGACAGCGACTAATCACGAAACCACTACACAGGTATGTTACTGTGTCTCAGCCAAGTGTGATATTTTCATAAAGTGATATTAATACTTTTCTAGCATAGCTAAGAATGCATTATGTAAAAGGGACAGAGCAGACTATTCCGCAGGGTTTCAAATAGCCGAAATTTAACAGTTTAAAAAGCAAGATGTATGTACCTGAGGAATTATGTTTTTCTCCATGACATCTTTGAAAAGAGGCGGCGGTGGCAGATCTAACCCAAGCATCAGAAAAGGCATCCTGGAGACTTCTTTGTTTTCACTGCCTTGATACTCTCTCACAACTTCTAACTCACCCTGTAATGGTTATCAGATTACATTAACATGCAGCATCTTGCAACCAATTATATCAAACTACATTATGTTTAACTATCAAAAGGAAAAAAACATACCTGGAAGCACTGGTGGATGATACTGCTGGCGTCCTTTGAAGTTCTTAGATCCATATGCAAAGTGTTGAGGAGCCACGACATAAACTCTACTGGATCTGATTGCTGGCCTATCTTAAATCGCTTATTGCTGGCTTTCATGACAGCTTGCAAGAACTCATGTGGACTCACCTGTTGACGCAAAAAAGTTGAATTTAGCAAGGTTCTTAGTAGGCGAGGGCATGAAAAATACTAAAAAACGTGAATGGCATAAATTGAGTCAGACCTGTCCTTTGAAGTTTCGAGCATGCCAAATCTTTCGAGCAAGTTCCCCAAAGCGATGAACAAGAGGAGACTTGCAATGCTGATAGTTCTCGGGAATAAGGAAAAAGTTCCTTAGAGGAGTAACTCTCATCAGTGATTGGATTGTAACATTCACAAACTCTGTCTTCTGTATGTTGTTCAATCCCACCTGTTGTATACAAGGTATTTAGGAGACACACATAATCAAAAATAAACTGTGTTAAGTAACAGAGAGAGGATTACCATTCCCGGAAGATAGTCAGAGCCATCAAGAGCCCTAGACCACTGCTTATTCCTATCAAGCTCTTCTACTTGTGCTCTACTAAACCTGTAAACGAATAGCACCAACGCCTTGATAAGAAGGGACTGAAAAATACAAACGGTATAAAGAAAGAAACTTTCAGAAACCATAAAGGGAAGACCGATCACTTGCAAAGCCTTAGACATTAACAATTCAATGCAGGCTTAAACATTCTGAGCACAAGGCATTAGGAAGTAGCAGTGAAACATACCGTGGATTCAAGACATGTCGAATGTCATCCAAAGAAGGATCATTGATCTCGTAACTATCAGGAAGGCAATACACCTTCTCCGTCAAAAGATTGATGTAAACGTGGTGTCCAGCTTCCAAGCTATGCGTATAAGCATGAGACTTCTGGCTTCTTCCTTGGAAGTACTTCCCGCATACGAGACACGCATACACATTCAAATTCGACAAGGACACTGAGCAAAACCTCTCGAAATCAAAATCCAAAACCTAACCAAGAAAAAAAAAACTCAACATCAAAGAAACCAAATTAAGATGCTAATCCCAAAAAAAACAATAAACAATATGATAAAGATAGATACATTACCTGACGATTAACAGTATCAAGATAAGGGCAATCGCGACGAACTTCAACATTGCGTGAATGTTTCACCCGAAACTTAGAGGCATCATCATCGTCTCCGTCTTCATCGATCTCCTCTACTCTCGCAGCTCCGTCATCCTTCTTCTGCTCGTTCTTCGCTTCCTCTCCATCGTAAGCATTAGACCGCTCTATCACGTTCTTCCGCTTCGAATCTCTCTCTTCCTCAGGACTACCGTTCTTAACTTCTCTCTCACTCTTCATCCTCGAGATTTCCTTACGGAAGTTGATTCTAAACTCTAGAAACACAGAAGATCAGCGATAAACGAGATTCTCTACAGATTAACAGCAGTGATTCTTCAATAGAAATAGCTTAGACTTCAATCAGAGAGCTCGATGGTCGTGTATCTACCTCGAGGATATACCTCGTTCAGCAAAATTTTCCCGAGAAAATTCGAATTTTTTCGCGAGAAAGCAGACTTCAATAGACGACGCAAGAACCTTTATTCGCCGAATAGTGTGGGATCTGATAACAAACAATCATACATAAGGCTTTTTAAGAAAAGAAAAATCACGCTTTGTACATTACTGTTGGCCCAGGCCCAATAGCACCAATATTTTGGGGTATTTTGGAAGTTTCCTTTTTAGGAAAGTCTAAATCTTTTAGGTCAAGTTTGTTCCTTTACTTGTTTGTAGGATTACATGCCCAAGTTTAGAATGATCATTCACTGATATATTTAGCAAATTGATTGTTTTGGATGCAAATGATAGTCTTATTATGACTTTGGATTTGTCAATGTTTGTCTATTGTAGTACTCCAGCTAAAACTAAAAGCGAAAGGGTGGTCCAGGAGGATTAAACAAAGTCTGTAAAGTTTCTCCTGAGCTTCAAGTCGTTGTTCGTGAACCTACTCTTCCTAGAACTCATGTTCTTAGTTATATTCACCATTATGACAAATGTGTATATAAACAGTTGTTTTGTTATAAAAAAAAAGTGTTGATATTTGGCTTTTTGGTATTCAGATTGTGAGGCGATTGTGGGCTTACATAAGGAAGAACAACCTCAAGACCCTGTTAACAAACGGAAGATCATATGTGATGATGCGTTGCGTGTGTTTTTCGAGACTGATTGCACTGACATGTTCAAGATGAATAAGTTGCTTGCTAAGCATATTCTCCCGCTTGATCCATCCAGTAATGGTTTCTTTAACAAGCTGAATGTTCTTGGTTAGTGTTTGAAATGTCATTTTTTTTGGCAGAGGACTCTGGTCAAGTGAAACGGGCAAAAGCTGAGGTTGAGACTGAGACCACAGAGCATGTTACTTCAACTTCAACTGTTGCGTTATCCGAGCCACTTACTAAGTTCTTTGGCACTGGTGAGACAGAGATGAAGAACGAAGAGATTATTAGCCGTGTTTGGGAATACATAAAACTCAACAGTTTAGAGGTGGGTGTTGAAACACTATGGTTGTTCCTTTATTGCTTCCCAATAACATAACCTTCTTTTTTTTTTGTGGGAAGATTCTGCTTTTTTTGAATGGTCATTAATAAGAAAACTAATCACTGTTTAATCTGCTTTTCAATATGTTCTCAGGACCCGGTAAATCCACTGGCTATTCAGTGTGATGAAAAGCTCCGAGATCTTCTTGGATGTGAAAGCATTTCACCTGTGGGGGTCAATGAGATGCTGAGACGCCATATGTACAAACCGTCTTGATATCTCCTGCTTCTGACTTCATTAACAACGAACTGCTATTGTGAGTGAAGCTTCACACATTTTGATATTTTAAATGTCCGCATTGTTCCGAGAAACATGGCGATTGACTTCTGTATCTTAATCCTCTTGCAGGTGTGTATCCAGTGAACCTACTTATGACTCTCGGGTGTAGAAATCCGATAAGGAAAGAAAATACCATTTTCACTTTTAACTTATACCATGTTTCTTTGATATCGTATTTAAGTATCTTACAGTATTCAGGGAATCTGTGATTGTCTAAGTGCTGAAAACTCTAGTGTACGGGTGTCAGATGGCGGAGATGTTTTGTATTTTAACGCCACTTACCCATTTATGTTTTAGGAAGAAAAATTGGTAAAAAGACTCATGTGTTTAACTATGTTTTACCGTGTAAAAGTATTTGCATCTTACTAATGTGTTTATGTAGAGAAAAACTTAATGCTCTTATGATTTTCTTTCTCTGCTATCTTCCATGGTATTTGGCTATTTGCTGTGTTTTAGGCTTATAGTCTTGGTTGGGTGAAGTAGAAAGCGACTGCAGCAAGCAACAGAAGAGCAAGAAGCAGAAGCGTCATTGCTTGTCTCCTTATGTTTTCTACAGGTCTTAAGAAAGTGACCATCTTCTCAGCCAAGCTCACTGCAAACGCCATAGTTCTCTGCAACAACACATGTAAGTATGTCACATTAATCTTATGAACATGTACAATACGTGATAAGACTAATACTGATCAAGCTCACTAGTCTAAGAGGCTCAATGTGAAAAACTGGCTCCATGAACATCTCCACATTCCTGCATTGTTTTTTGTTATTAAGATGGTCATGAATCAGAGGCTATATAATCGAATGAAAACCGGGTTTAGACCGGACTAATGATGACTAACTTTATCAACAGTTTTCCCTGGTAGATATGGCAAATGTGGAAACTCATTCCCTTCCCCAATTGGATGTTTGACTTCTCCCATTCTGTGAATTACAACTATTGTCAAAGCAATCATTTTAATCGGAATGGTATAGAAGATATTGGAGGAGACTAATGGGCGGTTGGGTATGGTGCTAGAGTTTTGAAAAGGTTGAAGACACCATAACGGAGCCAAATAGAATCAGCTTGGATATAAGGTTATCGGTTAACCGGATTGTGGGAGGAGAGACTAACCGAGTTGCCATTGAACACCAACGGTCATGCCATCTTTGGAGGTTGGTCTAACAATAATCTTGATATCTTTCCCCAGGTTCATCATCAACCAGTAGATGAAAGCCATCACTTGCTGCAATTAAGAAGACCATCATGATACATTTACAAAATAGAGAAAGCTTTCTAAAAGTCTTTGGGAGAAACATTTTGAAGCCAAAATGTAAAACATGTGTCTACCTTCTTGCCTTGTAAGAGTCGGTAAGAAGATAAGAAGTTGCAAAAGCATTGGCACTCATCTCCAATAACTTCTGAAATTCCATTGATGTTTCGGTCTTTGATATCGTTGTATAGTTTTAGAACTGCCTCCTCTGCTCGACATTCGTCTTTGTCCTCCTCATTCATTGGATCATCTTCTTTCTCATCGTCCTCTGCTGCATAGTGTTCTCTGTCGTATTCTTTCTCACCTTCCTCCTCTAGCTTTCTTACTCTGGTCAGATGTTTCAAACTCTTTTGGTTCGAGTGTAATCGAAAATTTGGATTGACATAACCCTTGCGACTCCGCGTTAACACGTGAGATCTGTTGTAATTTGAGCATGAGCTAAAGCTGTTTATCCCTGAACATAATTTAGAAGAAACCGTTTGTGAAATAGACATACATGAAGATGCCATTTGGCTTATAAACTGGATTAGTTTTGCTGATTACAATAAGATTACAAATACTTTATAATAGTCTGGTCAAGAAGGAAAGATTTGATTTGATTTTTGTTATCTAAGTCAAGTGTAGAAGAAACGAATCAATGAATGTTTTTTGAACAGACAAAGCAAATCGATTTCACATCATGCAATCAATGTCGGAAGATAAGAATCTTTTAGGCACGTGTCTACAGCGTTCGGTTCCTCAGGTTTGGTCTTCAAGTTTCCGCAAAGATTATATATATGTTCTGAATAAGTTTGGTTAAAAGATTTTATCTTTGTGTAAAATCCATTTATGGGATTCCTAACTTCTTAAGGGTTAATAACATTTCACATCTCTAATTATTTTAGATTCAATATAAAATAAGGCAATGATGTTTCAAACACAATCTAAACATAAGTAAAAAACTCCATTGCACTAGATGAAAAACGTTCAACATAAAAGACACAATCACACCAAGAGATAAAAAGTAGAAAGTAGAGATCGAGTTGCACAAATAAAACTTGAGGTCAGAGCCTTGAGAGACTCTTCATACCGGAGACAAGACCCAAATCACTTAGATAAGGAGCTTCTCAATCGCATCCTTGAGCTGCAGAATCTGTGGTTTCAACTGGCTTGCCTCGTTCGATAAAACTGAACAAGCTATCACAGGCCTCGTCACTCCACATGCTCTCCCCAACGCTTGTTTCGATGGTACAAACACATACGGCACATTCTGCACAGAGATAGAGAGGCTTTAGTTTAAAATCAAACTACATAACAATCAGTTATGATTAGTTCACAAGACTAGTGAAAACAGACAGCTAAACATGTGTAATAAAAATGAAGCTATGTAAGGAGCATCGAGACGTGAGAGAGAGAGAGAGGAGATATAATATACCTTATCTTCGGCAAGGAGAGGAAGGTGGAGAAGAATCTCGAGGGGCTCAGCATCAGCAGCCATAACGACGAACTCAGAGATCCCACGGTTCAAAGTCTTGGTAGCTTCATTAGCTCCCTTCTTCAGCTGCTTGTAGTTCGTAGCTTGCTGAACAAGATCCAGGATCGTTATCGCTAGCTGAGAATCAGCTAACGGGTACGCCTTAGGGTTCACTGCTTCCACCGTCATATCTTCGTGAATCTGTCTTTAGAGCTCAAGAAACGAAAAGCGACGAGGAGGAGAGAGAGAAAGGGATTAGGGTTTTAGCAATTTTAGTTACGGATCTTTTTATATACCAGTGATTTCGGGTTTAGAGTCGGTCTTAATATAAACCGAGTTGAAATCAAAATTCTCAATTTCAATCCGGTTCGGTTTTATTAATTCGTTCTAATAATATCCGGTTCATCGATCTCCATCTTCTTCAATTTCACCCGATCGAGAGAAGAGAGGATTATCAATGGCGGAAGATCTGGTTCTCGACACGGCGATCAGAGACTGGGTTCTGATCCCTCTCTCCGTCGTGATGGTTCTCATCGGTGTTCTCCGCTACTTCGTCTCCAAGCTCATGCGTTCGTCTCCCACTCCCGATGCGAAGATGGTCAAAGAAGGGTTAGTCATCTTATTCGTCTCTTTCAGTGTGTAGATTGGATTAGGTGATTGGATCGTTGATGTGCGTTGTGTTTTACAGACAAGTTGTGATTAGGGCTCGGAATCTAAAGGCAGGTGCTAATTTTATCCCTCCTAAGTCCTTCCGAGCTCGGAGATTCTACTTCAGCAACGAGGTATGTTTTCCCAATGCTTCTATGGCTTTCAGGAGCAACTAGTTTAGTGTATTCAGTGTGTGATGTGATTTGTATGACGATTGAGAACATGTCAATGCACAAAACTATCTGGCTTCTTGGATTTGATAGATTATCTTTAAGGAACGGTTACTAATGAGAGTGATGATTGTGTAGAATCAGTTATGTTCCTTTGCGTGTTGTCACGTTGAAAGCTTTTGTAATTATTTTTTTTCATTCTTGTATTGTCTTCTTGTTTGGCTTAATTGTATTGCAGTGTGTACTAGAAGGGTTACCAGCACTATCGTTTCTCACTAGTGTATAGTTTGTGTGTCATTTGATTAAGGAAGAGTTAAATAAGTGTTGTTTTGATGTAGGAAAATGGATTGTTACATGTTCCCAAGGACCAAGCTTCAAACCCACAAGCTCAGATGTTTTCTGATCCTAACATGGCCATGGATATGATGAAGAAAAATCTTTCAATGATTATACCACAGGTGAATTAGATTTTGATTCATCTCTCTTTCTGTTGTTATTAAGTAAATAAATTTGGAAGAAAAGAAACTGATGAACTGAACCATCTTCCAGACACTTACTTTTGCATGGGTCAACTTCTTCTTCTCTGGATTTGTTGCAGGTTTGTTTTTTTCTCCTTTAAGCGTCTCAGACGCATCATTGTCTTGGCTTTTGTGTTTATCACCACGTTTACTCTTAACTCTCTACAATGCAAATGGTATCTGAAACTTCCTAATGTTATCTTACAGCCAAAATACCATTTCCCCTGACTCAGAGATTCAGGTCAATGTTACAGAATGGTATCGACTTGAGCACTGTCGATGTTAGCTATGTGAGCAGCCGTTCATGGTATGTATCTAGTTACATAAAGAATGGCGGCACATGTCACTTTTCTGTGCGAGTTTTGTTTACATTCATGAGCTTATTCGTTCATGTCTCAGGTACTTCTTGAACTTGTTTGGACTAAGAGGCTTATTCAGCCTCATTCTTGGAGATGAAAATGGTTAGTGTTCACATACACTACTCCTCACACCACTATTCAGTCTCAGTGTCCTGGTGAATACTCTTTTAAGTCATTGCAAGTGTTCTGTTTCTTATGCAGCAATTGATGACACACAAAGAATGATGCAAATGGGTGGATTTGGTTTTGATGCATCAAAGGTACCTAAAAATAAGAACCTTCCAGACTTTCTTGAATCATCTATTCTACATAGTTCGTTCTGATCTTCGTCCAAACCTGATTATTGTGCCGTTCGATTTGCAAATTGGTCACAGAGCTTGAGCGCAGAGAAGGACGGTCTCGACATTATTCAACATGAATGGGCCTTACCACGATTCGAGCACCGTGCAGAATCCGTTTTGAGAAAACTCGTGCAGTAGAAACATTCTTGCTTCTGATCCCCTAGGTCTCTACTGGTAGCTATAGTCTCCTCCATTGTTGTCATAAACATGGATATCTACCATATTTTCTTCTGTGACACTCATTTTGTTAAAATTTCTTTTATTATGACAAATATCTGGTGGTTCCAAATTACTTTGGTCCAGAGCTGATCTGGTGCTTATAAGACTTGCTTTTATTTTAAATAGGATCCTTAGAAGTGTGGAAGTTAGATTGTACATATGGAATTTTGATCAGTAATCAACATAACTTAAATTGACATTTTGGACAACCATTCGTCCATGTGTGTTGATGACATTGCTAAAACGAGTAATTCATTCAAACAAAAAGACATTGCTACAACCATTTTATTCAATGACGCCATTTGGTTTAAATCTCTAGTATCATTACAGATATCGGATGGTCCAGAGCTGATCTGGTCATGTCTGATGCTTGCTTTTATTTTTAAATGGATCATTAGAAGATTGTGTAAGTTTGATGGAACATATGGAATTTTGATCAGTTCTCAATATATAAATCTAATTGACATTTTCTACAACAACAACCATTAATTCGTCCATGAGTTTAATTTTTATGTACAAATTAAATGAGAAAAAAATTATACTCCCTCCATTTCTTAATTTAGAATTAAATCTATTATATCATTAAACCATATGAAAATACTAAAATTAAAGTAATAATAAACTTTTCCAAATCTCTCAGTACTAGTGGAAGTGTTCTATTTTTTTTTTTGATCAAACAACCATTCATTCATAATAAAAGTCTACACTCCATTGGAGGATGATGAGTTTAGTAATGAGAGAGCTGATTCAGTGGAAGTGTTCTAAAAGTCCAATAATCTAACGGAATTAGGAAAACAGTATTAAAATAACACAGAATGGAAAAGTAAACAGTTATTTATTGGTGTTACAAAAAAAAGACAGTTATTTATTGATTTTCGTTACATTATTATTATCAGAACGGAAACAAAAGCCAAATGTTTTAGTTGTGGCGTAAGTGTTGAGTATGTTATAGCAATTAGGTGCTTAGGATTGGACATGAAAAACTGGTCATGGGCAGGCGAAACCTCGGGGAATGTTGCGGCCACAAGTCCTACAGAGGATAGTGATATCGGGAGAAAGAGTGTGGGGTCGTGCATTCACCAAATTGCATATGCAAGCAGCTGCCTCGGCATCAGAAAGATCACGGATGAGCGAACAACATGGCTGCGCATTTCCAAAGTCTAGGAAATTTCCGGAACGTCTTAGGACATTGGAACATGCCCTTATTTGGCCAGCATTCCTCGGACATGTGCTAGGCGGGGGAGGTGGTGGTTGGGCATTTGGATTTGGTGGAGGGGGTGGTGGAGTCTGCGGTGGAGGCATTGGTGGTTGGGAGTTTGGAGGAGGTGGTGGTGGTTGGACATTAGGTGGAGGTGGCGGTGGAGTTTGGGAAGGGGGCAGTGTTGGTTGGGAGTTTGGAGGAGGTCGTGGTGGAGTCTCTGGTGGAGGAGTCTTTGGTGGAGGGGGTGGTGGTGAAGTCTGCGGTGGAGGCATTGGTGGTTGTGAGTTTGGAGGAGGTGGTGGGGGAGTCTTTGGAGGAGACGGTGGTGGTGTAGTTGGAGGAGGAGGTGGGGGAGTCTTTAATGGAGGCTGTGATGGTTGGGAGTTTGGAGTAGGCGGTGGTGTGTTTGGAGGTGGTGGTGGTTGTGATGTTGGTGGCTGAAGCGGTGGCTGAGGACACAATGGAGGCGGTGGGAGTCGTGGACAGGGTGGAGGAGGCGTTGGTTCTGGACATGGTGGTGGCGGAATCATTGCCGGTACTGGACATGGTGGAGGCGGAATTTCTGGACATGGAGGAGGCGGCATTAGTTGAGGACACGGTGGACACACCCGTGGAGGTGGATGATGGCAGTGACGGGGCAAGCTGTGGGCTTCGGTTTGGCTGGGGAAGAGGATGCTGATCACTGCAAGGAAGAGAGCTAACGTTTTTGTTGAACCCTGTGGGGCCATTTTGTCAAATTGTAAAGGGAATTGGTGAACTTAGATGTAGGAGACTGTGAGTATTTATACATGATACTGGAGCTTTATTCTGCCACTTGTTTCATTGCCAAACCTACTTATTGCTCAGAGGTGGTTTCATATTTGCTCAAATGCCTAAGCTAGTTGGGATTTTCTGGGTATGGATGCTTCTATTAGTTTATCGATGGATGCAGTATAATACAGAAGTAGGTTTGGCATCCAAATGGGTCGTAGTCGTTAGATTAAGGCTATTTGCATGGAGATGTATTACTTCTAAGGGTAGAATATTCTGGAGATGAGACTGAAGCACTATGCATGCAATCACTACAAGAAAACGTCATGAACTCCGACAAAATTTCCCGAGAAACTGAGTTATCAGAAAATCTGCGACAGTTAACCGAGAAAATAACAATGACTTAATAAATTCAACGGAAAGTTATAGGAAATTTCCGACAAAAAAAGTTGATCGGAAAGTTGTCTTTCAAGTTCTCGAAATATTCTCGGATTATACCGGTATACAAGATTTCTCGGTGCGTGGTCGGACTTTTCATCGGAGAATAGACACTAATAAAGTAAATCATTTACCGATGAATTTCCGTGAAAGACGAAGTTAGATTCTTCTTGTGTTTCAATATATTTATATACTGTTAATTATATATCTAATACTTTAATCCTAGACTCTCTAATCCATGTGTGTGGTCCAGAACAATTACATGTACTTTTTATACTTAGTAAATTTTATTTAATATAACATAGATCTCTGTTTTTATGTTCAAAACAAATAAAAATCATCACTTCTTCTCTTCCACAGATCTCCGTTATGGAGCTGATCTTTTCCGAATCGAAGAATAGATCATTGTTTCCCTTTTCTTCTCTTCCTTTCCTCAGTTTACATCTATCATCTTTTTTTTTCTTCTCTTTCCTTCTTCCCCTTCTCTCTATTTTTTTCAGATCTGTAATTTTTTTTTTTGCTAAGTAAGATCTGTGAATCTGTCAAAACATCACCACCACTCAACTCTTTGCACGACTGACGTCACCACCGCAACCGTGACAATCGCAACTTCTCTCATTGTCACCGCCGCAACTCCTTCCACCGCTGCCGCCGCTCTTCCACAACCACCGTTGCAATCACTTCGGCGCCGTTCCCATTTCCGCTCACTCCACCTTCACACCCTACACCTACGCTGTCGAAGAGATACAATCTGGCACGGCGGCACCACACCACCGTTGCAACTTCAACGACCAATAGTAAATATAGTTTATTTTTATTTCTTGTTTTGATTTATTTAGGATTTTTATGGTTAATTTGTTTATATGTAAATGTAATACATTTTTAATTAAAATGAATATTATTTGAGCTTTATTTATATAAATTATTTTTTTTGTTTAAAAACATTAATTCCTCGGAAATTTATTGGGAATGAATTCTTGAAGTTCATCGGAATGTTCCGATATATTACCGACAAAGCGTTCCGACAATATTAGTAGTCGGAGTGTACCGACTTATTTCCGAGAAAATGAGTTTCCGAGACCCAAACGCCGACTAAAATTTGATTGTCGGAATGTAGTAGGAAATGCTCGTTACCGAGAAACTTCTGATGTATGTGGCTGTCGGAAATTGGGCATTATTCTTGTAGTGANGAATGTTCCGATATATTACCGACAAAGCGTTCCGACAATATTAGTAGTCGGAGTGTACCGACTTATTTCCGAGAAAATGAGTTTCCGAGACCCAAACGCCGACTAAAATTTGATTGTCGGAATGTAGTAGGAAATGCTCGTTACCGAGAAACTTCTGATGTATGTGGCTGTCGGAAATTGGGCATTATTCTTGTAGTGAATAGCAATATATTTGTAGCTGGCGATCAATTATATTGCAAAGTAGTGATATTTGTGGGAGTTTTTTTTATTTTAGCTTGATTAGATTGATGGGCATGTGAATTCAATCTCACAAACCTTTTTAGATTAGCGATGGGGACAGTAAAAAAACAAGAACAGTTAAAGTCCTAACAAAAACAAGGTTCATCACCAGCAACCGGCTTGTTTCTCAAAACAGCAGCTAACGATCAGTCAGTTATAACAAACTGTAAAACATTGCTTAACTGGAATTATTAGCGATTTGAACCAGAAGCATCACATAAGCATATGTAAGTACGTTAATTAGCACAGTTCGGAAAATGTCAAATCTAGAAGGTTGTAAGTGCGATTAAAAATCTATAAAGAGTAAACGCTTAAATAGTGAAGTGTAGTTATTTAATATGGCGTCTTGTTATTATGAGATGTCAACTTTACTATAGTATCTTTGCACCCCAAAAAAAATGTTGTGGGGACTAATTAACCAGATATACGCGCTATCATAATCTCTTCCCTAAAGCACTTTTTCTTGCCGAGGTTTAGAAATCGTGAGTGTATATCTCTTTGGGAAGCTGCAACACGGGCTACATGTACGTCGATGTACCAAAAGTTTAACAAGTATTATTAGACTATTAGTGATTCATCAATCATCATTACTCAAACATTTAATCAGACGTTAGTGAGTTCTAAAACATTTTAACAAAAAGACTAATGAACACATTATATGGGTAATCAACGAAGCACGCAACTAAAGATTCACCGAAAGTCAGAAACTGTACAAACTGTGATAAGAAACAAATATCTTTTCCTACTGTTTTCGTTACCTTCCTTACTTCAATGTTCCAAATATGATGTGACGCAGACATAATCGAATCCCAAATATATCCGTATGGTTTAGTATATCAAATCAGGATCCGACGAAAAAAAAAACAAAACTGGAATATGATTAATGGTACATATTCATGGAGGTTTGATATATATTTATATATATATAGGATTCCATGGATTTTTTCTTTTCATTTTTTTTTTCATGGATCTTGGTTTGATATGGAAACTAAAGACTCATGGTGTTGACAGAAATGAAAATGCAGAAACAGCCTAGCTTTTACGTTTTGATTTTTGCATTTGATTAGCTGTTTTTTTGGAAGGAAATTATTTTAAAAAAAGTGTCACATGATTATTTAAAAATATAAAAGATATAGACTAATATGTTCATAGTCAATTGGTTTTGAGTTGAAATATATCTAATTTGATATAAGTATCAAAGCATGATTCATGCATTGCAACATAATCCATTATCGATATAAGTATATAACCCAAAAGTTGGCATATATAAATACTTACCTACAAATTCTAAGATAAATAATAGTTAAAAAAAACGTTCCCTCAAAACGTATTATGGACAAAATATTCTTAAGTAATATATATAAAAATATGGGTTAATGTACTCATAGTTAATTGGTTTTGAACTCGCGCTTTGTGTTGATGGACTAAAAAGTTGAGTATATATTGGCTACATATATTTACCTAATTAGTAAATAGCATACATAAAGGTTGAGCGTTAAAGAACACTACTAATCACATTCAATGGTAGCATGCATATTCAACTAAATCTTGATATAAACAGTATTAACTCCACAAGTTCAAAATTTTAGACTTCTACGTTACAACTGCATATATTGCAATTTTTTTTTGTTTTATTAATTATGTTATTACAAATTATGAGAAACATTACATAGATGATATTACAGTCGATAATTTTACTTTGTCTTATGCGGATCCACGTCTGACTAAATCATCCTAAGCCGTCCTATGAAATCAATTCCTGACGGTACTTCTTCCAAGCTTTTTCTTCAATTTTCTGCATAATTCATTTTCTCTGGAGATTGAAACCAAGAAATTGCGTACGTAGTCTGGAGTTCGAACCCTAGATCTGGATATAAAAGCCTTTTAAACCTTGACCACTTAACCACAGTACTTCCATGCATGCATTGCATTTTACTAGAACTTTTTTTTTTGTCGGCTTAGTAGAACTTATTATTTACTCACCAGTAACGTTTGGTACAAGGAATACACTTGAAAGAACAGAAACATAAATCCTGGTCTTTGAATACCAACTTGTCTCGGCAGAGACTGTGACATGTATGGCACATTGGCCTAAAAGCACCACTGTTTGAAGCTATCTGAATCTTGGTACCGTTCACTTTGATATTATGGCCAGGTTTCATATAAGGATAGTTTCCTAAGATGCACTTAACATGTAAAGAGATGCGGCAATCAAAACATATGTAGAACAATAAATTCTCATGTATTTCTTCTTCACAAGCGTCACACCAAGAGTATGGTGGCCTTTCTCTTCCCCAAGAGTAATTTTCCTGTCTCTTTTCCAACATTTGTTTCTTGTAGTGTTCTGTATCAAAGTATAACGTAAGTGGATGTACATCATACTTATATCTGATCACAGGAGGTAAGTTCAAGCATTTGAAATCAAAGGAGTCGTCTTCACATGTGTTACAAGTTGCCACAGTAGTTGAGTATTCATGACAACCACAACACAAGTAAGACTTTCTGTTAGCAAGATCTTCTAGTCTAAGATAGAGAGGGCATTTGTGGGTTATATGCTTGAACGGGTCGGCAAAGGAAGCACACTTTGCATCTATTTTGAACCCACAATCTTCTTGGCAACACTGATACAGAAAACCACAAGAATATTGCTTACAAGCAGAACATGTGAAAAAACTTTCCTTGGTGTTCATTTGGACCTGCACGGTTATCCGATGGCGATGTAAGGGATGATCCATCTCCGGTGCAAGGCGAGCACATTCTTCGTGGAGGGCAAAACTGCATTCCTTGCAACCCAAGAAAGTACCCATGTCAATAGGAAGGATACATGCTTCACATAGCTGACAACAATCTTCATCGACATGGATTCTCGATAAGCCATGGCCATGGCTAAAATGATGTACTTTCTTGGCATCCATCTCTTCTATTGAATAAACCATAACATCTTTAGAACTACTCCCTTCCTCAAGTTCTCCTTCGACATGATCTATGCCGTCCCACACGTTGCTATTTGTCGCACATGTTGAATGGACAACATAATCACATGTCATGTCAATACATGCATATCCTCCATAGCCAGAACTAAACCGTCCCTGGCAAACTCCACACTTGGCCGCTTCATTAAGTATATGAAAAACGTGAGAAAGATAACGTGAGTGACGTGTGAGTTTTATAACCTCCGGTAAGAAGATACAACTTCTGTGGACAAAGAAATCGCATTGTAAACATCCGAACATATCAATGTCATCAGGAGTGACAAACCCACAAGCATCACAACAAACTGAGAGTTTTCTTCGAAGGTAAGTGAGTGAATGCTCATGAATCTTTGGATATTTTATTGTGAGACAACCTCTGTGAAAATAGGATTCACATAGACAACAATAATATGTGATTGACCTATCAGGAACCCATTCTTTACAAAGTTGGCAAGAGCTCCGCATACTATCGCATAGACATTTTTGAAGAACATGACGTGTGTGAGATCCTTCAAGGATATCATATTTCTCAAATGTCTTGTATGGTCTAGAACGATATCAATCATGAGTCATAAGAAAACAAATTAATGTAAAACACTACAACTTTTATATCAAAGAAGAAAACGTGTTATTTGTATGAATATGCATTCTTTCTTTTCAAAAACAAAATTAAAATATCTTACCAATTTTATCAGATGTATATCTTGCTCGTATATTTTAAGCCTTTTACTTTTTTTATATTCGTTTGTAGTTAATTAAAAAGATAAATTAGAAATGAAGGAATACTACATTCAGTGCATCTAAAAAACATTAAAAAAATATTAGAACTACTATTTAAAAATTATCACTAAGATCAATTTCAATGAAACACCAAAACACTAATTTTGATGTAATGCAATCTTCAATGACACATCAAAAAGGACATCACTTCACCAAATTAATGTTTTATGAATAGTGTTACATCAGATAAAATAATTTTTTTATTTTTTTTATTTAATTATAGGTAAATTAGTATTATTGATAGTTTTTATTTATTGCTAAAGATAAATATATCATACTATTATATAACCCTTCAATTTAACTTTCAGATTACTAAATATTTTAGAAAATTTTTATATGTTTAATTAATAATAAAACGAAATAAGTATTATCAGTTATATCAAATTTTATATAAAAATATTTATTTTATCATTTTAATTTTTTAAATATGTAAATTATTTATTTCAACTACTATTTTACATAAAATAAGTAAACCAGTATATAAATTAACTTTAAACGAACAGTGAAAATATAAAATTGCCAAAATTTATCAAATAAACATAGAATCTATAAAGTACACAATTAGTAATTGCAAATAATTAATGTATTAAATTATTTAAACAAAAGCACTAATTAATAATATATAATAATATATTTGATGTAGAATTTAGTGTTATGGTTGAGATGAAAACTGAAATTTGACACTAAAACACCAAATCTAATGTTATGGTTAGAGTTTACTAACACTTATTTACCTCGGCTCTTGCCGCGGTCGAAATCTGATGTATGGCATTTGAAGACGATGTCTGAGGTAGCCTGTTCTGGGTGGGCACTTGTTTTCTTTGGTAACGTTCCTAGAGCTTCAGTTATGTAGTACAATTGAAGTAGAATCTTGTATCTATAAATATTTCATGGTCTGACCCCTAATATATATTATATATGTTTAGGGTTACGTGTTCTCAATCAAGGTCCGAACAAAATAAAGTATAATTCTTTTTTTTTGTAACCAAATAAAGTATAATTCTACCTCTTCGACAAAAGGCAAAGTCGAACCATTTTTTTCTTTGCTAAAAGATATTGATACTTTATCTTGGACTCGGACCATGTTCTGAAAGGATTTCTTAATTTTTTTTTATTTGATTTAAAACAAAAGAATCAATAATGGGTCATGCATCATGTGTTGGTAGGTCCGTAAACAGTTAAAAAAACCCCTAATAATCAATCCTAAATTGGTGATTTTGGTTATCGGTTTTTAGTGTTTTGTGAGTCCTATTTACTTAAAGAACCCATAGCATGTCCCGAGCTCTTACGCTATTCTACAAATGTCACATCTGTTTTGTTTTGTTTTGTTTTGTTCTGTGTTTAATGGGTTTTCAGATTTGGATCTTTGTAATTTCAGTCTGAATTTTTTTTTTTTTTTTATAACACTAAGAGAGTACAAGGTTCGTCGAAACGAAAAAATGATACAAAAGATATAAATAAGACAAAGAAATAAGATGTCAGAAGACACCATTAAAGAGGGAAAAGAAGAGGAGCTTACAAACCCTTTCTTACACTGCCTCCAAAGCGAGTAAGTGATGAAGCCACGATGGAGCATTCCGGGCGATATACGACTGGTGGCGCTTATCTCGAGTGACAGAGAGAGCAATAGCCGCTGCAGCTTCGTTTCTTTGTGGAAGAACATGATCCAAACTCCATGAATCTATTCTTGTCAAAATTTAGGGTTTCATATCCAACTAGATGCTGCAACTCTAGAAACATTATATGTCTTCTGTCTTGGTTTAAGATTGATTACTGAATTCATCTGTTTCTAGTTTCTACCAATTTAGAAAACTTGATTATAGTTTCTACGATTTTCTTCATATTATATTTGAAATTTACATTCATGACTATTGACTAAAACGAAACGAATGACAAAAATGATGAAACTCTGAAGTGATTCGTCCGTAATAAGCTAGATTCTTATTATATAAAAAGAGAATGGCCCATTTTCCTGAACATCCATTCATGGCCATATTACTGATTACAACATTGACAAGATTCCCGCGCAGATGTAAGTGGTGTCGTATAGACATCTGTGAACTTGTATAAACTCATGAGCATATAGATCTCTCTTTCCGGGAGTTCTTCAAATCAAGTAACTTCTTTTATTACCATGGAAACTTATATATCAAGGTTAATAAAGTTTACGTCTTCAGAACCTATATATACGTTGGAGTGAATATAATAATCTGTTTAGAAAGCAATTAAACACAGAGATTTTTTGAAGCAGTGATAAAGAGAAGAGCAGAAGAATTTTTATTTTCTTTTAGAGCAGCTAAGAACATAAGATATGTTCTGCACCCACTTTGTCTGCGTTTAAATTTTAACATATTAGTTTAATCATTTTTGGGGGGATAATTTCTGTGCTAAGAGTCTCTATCCATAAACTCCAATAGACGCAATGAAGGTCAATATAGACTTTATTTATGTTTTATTATTACATTGTTATTAGTAGAACGTAAAATTAAAAGAGTGGCAACCATTTAGTTCTGTATAAAAGGGTACGTAAGTATTAGTGTGTATCGAGGAAATTTGAAGAGTGGGTGGAAAAGATTATGGGCACATGAAACCTCGGGGAACGCTGAGACCACAAGCCCTACAAAGAACAAAAACATTGCGAGAAGGAGGGGAACGTCGTTGACCTCGTGGTTGCACAAAACCACATAGGCAAGCTGCTGCTTCGCTATCAGACAAATCACGAATAAGAGAGCAACATGGTCGTGCTCTGCCAAAGTCTAGGAAATTCCCATAACGTCTTACAACATTGGCACATGCTCTTTGTTGAGCGGCATTCTTGGGACATGTGGGCAGTGGGGGCGGTGGTGGTTGGAATTTCGGAGGAGGAAGTGGTGGAGTTTGTTTTGGTGGAGTCCCGGATGGTGGAATCCTAGGTGGTGGTGTATCAGGTGGTGAAATTTTTGGTGGTTGAATTTCTGGTGGTGTATCCTCAGGCGGTGGAATCTCTGGTTCCATTTGTGGTGGTGTAAGCTCTGGTGGTTGAATTTTTGGTGGTTGAATCTCTGGTGGTTGCATTTTTGGTGGTGTAATCTCGGGTGGTGGAGTCTTTGGTTCAGTTTCGGGTGGTGAAATCTTGGGTGGTTGAATTTGTGGTGGTGTAATCTCTGGTGGTGAAGTTTCTGGTTCAATTTCCATTGGTGAAATCTCTGGTGGTGTAATTCCGGGTGGTGGAGTGACTGGTTCTGGGAAAATCTCCGGAAGTGGAATATTTGGTAGTGTAATCCTGGGAGGTGGTGGAGTTTTCGTTGGTGAAATCTCGGGTGGTGGAATATCTGGGTCAGTTGTTATTGGTGGGATCTCGGGTAGTGGAATATTTGGTAATGTAATCCCGGGAGGTGGAGCTTCCATTGGTGAAATATCTGGGTCAGTTGTTATTGGTGGGATCTCGGGTAGTGGAATATTTGGTAATGTAATCCCGGGAGGTGGAGCTTCCATTGGTGAAATATCTGGGTCAGTTATTATTGGTGGGATCTCGGGTAGTGGAATATTTGGTAATGTAATCCCGGGAGGTGGAGCTTCCATTGGTGAAATATCTGGGTCAGTTATTATTGGTGGGATCTCGGGTAGTGGAATATTTGGTAATGTAATCCCGGGAGGTGGAGCTTCCATTGGTGAAATATCTGGGTCAGTTATTATTGGTGGGATCTCAGGTAGTGGAATATTTGGTAGTGTAATCCCGGGAGGTGGAGCTTCCGTTGGTGAAATCTCGGGTGGTGAAATATCTGGGTCAGTTATTATTGGTGAGATCTCGGGTGGTAAAATATCTGGGTCAGTTATTACTGGTGAGATCTCGGGTGGTGAAATGATTGGTTCAAGTACTGTTGGTGAAATCTCTGATGGTGTTATATTGGGTGTTGGATTCTTTGGTTCAACATCTACTGGTGAAATCTCGGGTGGTGTAGTTCCAGGTGGTTGAATCTCTGGTTCTAGTGAAATTTTGGGTGGTGGTGTAATCACGGGTGGTGGGTTATTTGGTGGAAATACTGGTGGTGGACAAACACATGGTGGACAGACAAATGGTGGTGGAGGTGGAGGACGGCGTGGAGGTGGAGGTCGGCGTGGAGGTGGAGGACGACGTGGAGGTGGAGGACGGCGTGGAGCCGGAGGCTGACGGGGATTAGATCGGCTCTGGGCTTCAGTTTCGCTGAGGAAGAAAATGCTGATCAGTGCAAGGACAAAAACTATGGTCTTAGTTGAACAATGTGGAGCCATTTTGTCCTCACAAAGGATTATTGTACGGAAACTGGTGGATTAAATTGTGGTGAGGCTGTGTGTATTTATAGCAGCTTTTGGAGGGTCAAGTACGTTTGCATTCAGCCATTTATTCTATTGCCAAACCCTATTCTTCTGATTAAGACTCATATAGGTGGTGGCTTCAGTTCAAGTAATTTTATTATAAGAAAAAATGGCTGAGTTGGGTTGCAGTAGTCTGTTTTTACACTAAGATTACAGGCGGCAGTAGAATGTTTCCCAAAATGACGTATAATCGGTCGGGCACTCGAACTGACCTTAGTCGTTAGATGAAAACTTTCTGTATGAATTGAAGATACGTTTCTTCTCATTTTTTTACATTGCTATATGTGATATTGTTGATATATATATATATATATTGATACGATTTTTAATTAAAGATTCAGGTCTTTAAAAACTCATGCTGTGTAACTTATCGGTCATATTTTTTTTTTAACGTTCGATGTTTAGACTTGTATATATAGCAATATGCGAAATCCCTAAAATAAAGTTTCGTTGTAATCTGGATTGAGTCATGCAATTAGGAAACGTACCTTTTGGTACTTGCAGGTTTTAAAACTCGGTGCATTCAGTTGCTTGTTTTGGTCTAAGAACACGTACATTGAGGTGAGTTCCACTCTCATAAACCTGTCCCTCTTAAGTTTTATCCGGTGAACTTGTTTGTGGTGAATTCATCACTGTTTTGTGGACTCCATGACAAGTGACGGCCAGGATTGGTTTGATTTTTTTTTTTATGTTTGGCGAAGTTTTGATGTTTTCGTATATTGAATGGGATTGAATACTAATGATCTTGACCAGGCTTTTTCTACTGATAACTTCTGAGGCGGAAGTGAATACTAATTTTAAGAAAATTGACAATCTAGGTAAAGATTTGTTATGTTCAATTCTATCCCAAAGTTTGTTTTAAATTAAGTAATATGACGGTTTTGCTACTCGAGTAAATGGGCATGCTCCATGAGTTTCATTTTCCTATATTTTTTTCATATAGATTGGGTTTAGGGTTAGGAATGTGAATAAGCTAAGCTACCTTGGCTGCGAAGTCTCCATAGTTAGGCAACACTATTTGATCATTTAGGTTGTCAAACACGTCAACACGCATATTAAAACAACGCTGTATGAAAACAATCTTGGCGTTATTGGATATATTACACTGAATTTTTGCAACATTTTTATGATTTCATTATGTTTTTTGTCATATCAATTTACTCACAAAATATAGTATTTTGAAAAAATATTTCCAAAACAAAATAAATAAAATAAAATATACTCCTTAATATCTGTAAGATTCTATTTCAATAAAAATTCAATTTCTAATTTTCATTAAGGCAAATATTAACTAAGTTTGGCTGATTAAAGTGATTTTTCTATTATCTTAGATATTAAAAGATAAGTCATGACTTCACTTTATGTGTGATATTTTAAAATAGACCATCTAATAGAATTCACAACATTATATTATTCAATCATTAATAACACTCATTAGATTTACTAATAACATTTATTGGGCTTATTAAATTTTTTATTGGACTAATAAAAATTAGATGATACATTGGATTTATAGATATTATATTAAATACATGTTTAAATTAAACTTATATAATTTAATATCGTAATAGTATAAGTTAATTATTTATATATTTTGATGTTAACTTTAAAAATTATATAGTTTATTTTTAAAAATAACAAAATCATCGTTTTCTAACAATAATTAATCTATACTATATAATAATTAATCATCATTTTCGATATACACACTTTATATAATATATACCCATTTAGAAATAAAAAAAATGTTTATATAAAAATAAATGAAAACAAATACCCGCGCGGTTGCGCGGGTTGAGATATAGTGAAATGTTAACTTTCTTGAAAGAGTTTTAGGCCTTACGAGATTTTCACCCGTATCATTAAACTTACAATCAAGCCATTACATTATATAGTTTCAAAAAAAAAAAGCCATTATACTATATATATATATATATACGGATAAAATTGATATTGATCCTACCCCGTGGTCAAGCGTGATGAAATTTATATAGTAATTTTTCATTATGCAACAATAACTCCCTTTTTCTTTAATCGAAAGTTCTTGTGTCGGTATTTAAACTAATCTTTTTTTTTGGGTAATTATACTATTACAAATTATGAGAAATTTTACAAATTGGAAAAATATGTTCTTATTTCTTTATGGCCAATATCTGTTTAATTAACAGTAATAAATCAATAAAATGTCTCCAACTGGAATAACAACTTTGTTAGGGTTTTGTAGAATTTTGATGTTTAATTAATGTTCTGTGCCAAACCTCTTCTATATAAAGATGTCTAGATGAGGTTTATATATGTCTTGAGTCTATATCTTTGGGAAGATGCAACTCATGCTCCATGTAGGGACTAATTACTTTCTGTTCATTACCTACATTCACGTATAATTATTTTAGTTGACTTTTAATTTTTGTTGGCGAGTTCTGAAATGAAATCTTAATAAGTACATGCTACTGTAAGCAACCAAACCTACAAAAAAAAAACTATAAATATGAACCCTCACCTCTCAAATAATTCACTCAACACTCCTCTCAGTCACACACAAAAAGTAAACAAAGAGAAGCTTAATTAGCATTTTCAAAACATGGCTTCAAAGAACATCAGCATAGCTCTCATCCTCACCATCAACCTCGTCTTCTTCGGCTTTACCATGGCCCAAGCTCCTGGACCTCAAGCTCCGATATGTCCCAGAAGCTTAACCCAGGTCCAAGCTTGTGGCAACGGGCTTACATCCATCGTGGGTGGCCTCAACATTCTAACGCCGAGGCAATGCTGCACTCTAGTGGCTGAGCTTGACGTATCTTTGGCCTCTGTCTGCATCTGCGATGCCATAAAATTGTCACTTCTCAATGGAACAGTGGAGATCAGTGTGAGACTTGGTCAGATTCTTAGGTCATGCGGTGTTGCTCCCCCAGAAGGTTTCATATGCGCCTAATTCTCTCTTATAAGACACCAGTTCCGTATTATCGGATAATCATGGTGCAAGTATGCTTCTCTAATAACTATATATGTTGTTGAAAATAAAGTGAAACATTTGTATTGTTTTTACATGTTTCGTTGTTAGCTATGTTCTTCAGTTTAATTCCCGGCCGTATGTTGTATCTCTTGGTTCAGATGGAAAAAAAAACAATATATATACTCAAATTATGATCATAATATGCATACACATAGTTTCCTTCCATTACAAACTTTTACAGTTATTATTCAACTAAACAATATAAACGGTTAAAGCTTAGTTTCTAACGGCTCCTGCGAGCATAAACGTCTTGTAAACAATGGTTCGAACCAACTCGGATCCACCCCAAGCCATCTCGAGCTCCTTCACAACATCTTCCGACAACAACTCAACTCCTTTCTCCTTAGCCGCGCCAATAGCAGACCAGGACCGCAGAATCCTCAAGAACCCTTCAAACGACACCGTTTTCTGCATCTCCAGCTCCATGGGCTTACCCTCTAAGCCCAGGCCCACATTCTCAAACGGAAACGGCAACGACTTATAACCGTCCACAAAATACCGACACTCAGGGAACTTCCAATACGGCGTCGTCTTCTCGTTAAACCGAGCCATCACCGAGTCGAACTCGGGACTCACCGCCATGTCCGTGTTGTAGCTCCACACGGCGATGATCCCTCCCGGTTTACGGAGGAGACGGTTAGCGATCGCGTAAAACTTCGGGAGATCGAACCAGTGCACGGCGGTTGCAACCGTTATAAGATCAACTGAGTTCTCTCCTCCGATCAGATCCACCGTCTCGTCTTCCGTCATCGACGACGGCGTGTGGTGGTAAGTCACTTTCGGATGCGGTTTCCCGAGGTTTAGCATCGTCTCGCTCACGTCCGTCGCGATGACTCTGTCGTAGTGCTCCGCGATCTGGCGAAAACCGTTATAAAATCAGAGATTGTAAAAAAAAAAAGAGTTAGATCGGAAAAAAAATGTGAGATACTGACGCCGACTGCGGCTTGGCCGTTTCCGGTACCGGCGTCCCAGGCGAGGTGGTGGTGGTTAGAGAGAGCGGCGAGTTTTGAGTACCATTCGCCGGGGTAAGTGGGGCGTGCGTCTAGGTAGATATCTGCTTCATAGTCAACCACTGACATTTTTTTTTTTTTTTGCTTTCTTCTTCTTTATGATTTGTGCATTGGTTTCAAACTCTTGGTTTAATAGATGAGGTGATGACGTGGCAGGTTGCGAAATTCGATTTTGTGATTTCCTCGTTTCACAGTTTTGACTTTGACCGGATGATGGTTTGATTGGTTAATTTGTTTCCGGTTTGGTATTTGATTTTCCAATTTTTTTTGGTTAAGCAGACTGTATTAGTCTTTGGTATACTATGAACTGGAGTCTGGATTTTGAAGGAAAGAGTCTTTTGCCTGGATTTATATTTATTCCTCACATATTTTGTTTTAATTAAATACAAATGGATAACAATGAACTTTGTCCCGAATGTTATTGACCAAACTAATATTAATCTCAGCTATTTAACGAGAGAGATACATAATGAAAGAGACAGAGATAAGACTTTACAAAAGACACTCTACCGAAAGAAGGAGCTCTTTTAGGAGATAGGCATCCTTACAAAAAAAAAAAAAAGCATTATAACCAAAAGCCTTTCTGATATCATGTTGTTCTATGCCCTTTTTAGTTTCAAGCAGAAAACTGGAAGGCTTTTGATACTCATGTGAAGAAAACGTTTCTTCTGTGTAGAAAAACTCCAATGCTGTCCGGATGAAAATCTTCTATTAAGCAGACTTCAATGCAATAAGCGAAAAAAAAGTTAATCAACAAAGCTTAAGTTATTGTTTCGTGTTCTATACTAAAAACTACAAGGAGTGGTTACAAGAAATGGTAGGGGGTGAGTTAATTACCTGGAAATGAAAACTTGAAAGAGCTTTTATTAAGCAGAATCAGCTAGCTGCTCTTCTGTGAACTCGCCGAAGATGTCTGGGCATTCATCCCAACTCCTGTCTCCTCTTGCTTCCCAGTAACCTCCCGTGTACTTGAAGGTTTCATTTTCTCCTTGTTTCTCGAACCATCTCGGTCTCCACCCGCTTTCTTGAAGTTGTCTCGACTGCACAAAAACCAAGCAAAAAGAGATCTTAAAAACATGACTTCACTGGCAAGTTCTTTGACCAGTGAAATGTTTAAAGGTGACGTACCATTCTTTGCCTTCTTTCTAACCGTTGTTTCTCTAAGTTGGCCTTCTCATATTCACCATTCTCCAGATGCCTTTGATCTGGTCTTAGCCTAGAGTCTGTTGGAGGAAGCATCTCCTAAATAGACGGATCAAAATTTACACAAGATTAGCAAATGCTATAAGAACAAAAAAAAAACAAGATTAAACATAGCATATGTGTAGAAGAAACAATAATCAAAGATTATATTATTTGAACATACCTTCAAACCAGGTGTTAGCTCGTTCAGTGTAATAGCAAATGAGGTTAAGTTGTATCTAGTGACATTAAGCGGTGGCTTAGTCCTTCTCCACAGTAATGAGGCGTTTGATGCAGGATCACTCACTTTCGTCTTACTGACTCCATCACCAGCAACATAGTAAAGACTATCATCCCATTTACCAAATACTGTTGCAGCTTTTTGACCAGCAACGTCTTCTACAAAACCATTTACCTATGCAATGTATATTTTATTCACATAAGTATTGTTTCAAGTACATGTACAGAAAATATCGCCGTCGTAAGTAACTAACCTGGTGTGGATTTCTCTCAAGAATGGACTGTTCCTTAAACTTGAGTGTACAAGAATATTGACGGTTTCCACGGATTTGCATCACCCCATGATGATCACAGTAGAGTTTACCTAGTATGATATTGTATATAGTTGATGTCACCTAAGAAAACAAAGATAATTATAAAGTTATTTCAGAGTCAAAAAGACAACAAAAGTGACTCAAAAATAGTAGTCTATACCTTGCTCCATTGAAATACTTCACCATCATCAAACTCCAGAGTTAAAACTCCTACAGGCTCAACTTGAATCGATCTCCCCCAAAACTTTGACCTAAGGTTAGTATCACCCCAGAACTTCCACCCTTTACCTTCACAATGGCTGGCGATAACAGTTGGATGATGGCTGACCTAAAAAAAAAGAATGATATTCCCATAATCATCTTGAGAATTATATCCATCACATTTTAACTAACTTTTGTGCTGAAAGAAGTACCTTTTCAGAGAAGAAACGTATTCCCTTTTCAGGAAAGTCAGCTTCATAGGTTTCTCCAAGCAAAGGGTTGAAGGGCTTACAGTGCCTGCCTTCAGTGGAAGCATAGCCAGAGACCGCAAAAGCAGCAACGTTTAAGGCTCTTAAGAGACCGTTCCCCTAGTCAATTTAAGAGAATAAGATCAAGAATGTTAATGTAGGCTTATCTAGCAATACACTTACAGATTTGCCGTGTTCATAAGCTCGGTCCAGAAGATAAGAGTACTCCAAGTCTTCAAAGCACTTTTGGAGGGATGATATTGGTTCATTGAAATACACAGGGAGACAAACTCTGGTGAGATCTTTTCCAACGTTGTCTTTGATCATAGACCAAAGACTCACAGCTTTCTCTTTTTCAGCTGGATCAGGAAGTTTTGTTCTTCTCTTGATATCTGCACTAGATAGATTGGATCCAGAACCAATGTTAGGTTCGTTAAAGTACTCCTTAGTGTCGTGGAAGGAAGGCTCATCGTCCTCAGAAACATCCTCAAACTCTTGTTTATCATCAGATGAAGCAGTAGTGCTGCATTCTAGAAACCAAATAAGTGTCAAGCAAACACACACACAAAGAAAGCCCAAAAGCTGAAGGCATTCAAAACGCGTTAGAGCATGTACCACTATACTTTCCACGTCCAAGGCTTGAATGGATCCCTGATGCTCCAGCTTCGAGATTAGCTTCCTACACAAAACAAAACTCACATTACTCAGTAGCCAACATGATTAAAAAAACTGATAGATGCCACTCCAATTGCAAATCAGACCATATGGATAAAATGACACATGAACATGTATTATGCGTTCATTAAGATATAACAAACTCAACTTTTAGTTCTAGGTACTTTGCAGCTATGAAACTGTATCATTTTGAAAAGAAACTTAAGAATCCTCTAGACTAACCATACATAAACTCAAAACACTCTTCTTATCAACATCAACATCAAACTCAAATCCAGTTTCATCGCATTAAACACAAAGATATATATTAGGTTTACCTCAAGCTGTCTCAATGAGTCAAACAAATTAGTCCGTTCTTCATGAAGAAGCTTGATTTGTCCATGCATTTCAGAAAACTCTGATTGCATGATCTGCTCACACTCTTTTACAAGATTGTCGTTCATTCCAGCTTCGTGCAACCGTTTCTTTAGTCTCTCGGTTGATATGGACAAATCCTTTGGTGATGTGAAGGAGAATTCCCCATTAAATGACCGGAGAGGAAAAATACATTTTGTAGATGCTAAAGCTTGTAACCAAGCTGCTCTATCACTTAAAGAATCAGTCCGAAGATGAAGAGTCTTAGTCGCTGTGAATATATAGAACTTCCTATCATCAGACTTGCTTTCTCTGAAGGAAGAAACCTGCTGGAGAAAAACATAGAGATATACACATCTTATTACAAGATCTCAAGTACTTAATCAAAACCACAAATTCCTCCAACTAGAAATCAGTTGATGGATCTTTGTAAAAAGCAAAAAAAAAAGACCCTGAAATTTCAAAAACTTAATGCTCAGCTTTGGAAAAAGCTTGAAGTTGCAGATTGGAACTAGGAACAAATCAAGATGGGCCCATGAAGAGATTACTTTAGACTGGATAAGGCACGCTAGAGTTTCTATAGGTTGAGAAAGACAAAAGTTATTATTACCTATAAGCAAAAACAAAAAAAATATCATAAGGTTATATGTCTGGATCAGCTTTGGAGTTTTTGGATGAAACTAAATATTTAAAATTTGAAAGTTCAACAAAGAATATGCCTGTTAAAAAACAATACAGAACAAGCCATCGTTTTCTCATTGTCAAGCAAGAAGCATGTCAAAACAGGTCTTTTTTATAATTGGCAAGACCCCACCCCTCCATTATTTCCAACAGACTAGTTCTAAGCACCAAAACATGTCTAAAATGATAAAATCCAAGAAAAGAACTCTATAATTGAACATATAAGTAGAATAATACTATACACATAAGCCCATCACAATGAAATAATTTATAGTTAAGCCTTCTTAGTCAAGGAGAATTCAAAAGTAAAAAGATGTTAATGAAAAGTTTAAAATGGTTATATAGCCTTTTACTCAACAAAGACAAATCAAATCAAAGCAAACCACATGCAAAGTGTCCAAAATTCAATAGACTTGTTTTAGTTATGCAACTGAAGAAAAAAGATCATAGTTTTAGTGACTAAAATTGACATATATATCTTTAAACTTCTTGGCCTTTTTCTCCAGAAGAAAAGAATCCAAAACTCTATTGACGTATGGCAAATGAGTTAAATCTCGAAAACCAGAAAGAAAAAAAAGATAAAAAACTGAACCTAACACCTAAAAACACACTTACTAATAAGAAACCGATGTAACCACTGAACAAAACCCTAAAGGTACAGAACACCAGATTGTAGCAACCAACAAAAGTGTTTTTAAATTTTTTTTGAAAAACCAAAAACAAAACACCTGTTGATGTGACCCACTAAGAGATTAAACAGCAAGTTCAAAGCTGGCAACAAAATTAATAAGAACCAAACATATTAAAATATCATTACAAAAACTAATTTAGGGTTTTTTTATTTTATTTCCGTCAAAGAACACAATGAACAACTCTATAAACCGCTGTGTTATTTCCTCTTAACTATGAGTGATAAAATGGTGTCTCCTTTCTCCAGAATTAAAAAAAAAAAAAACACTTTAATCAATCAAATGTATATACCTTAAGATGAACAATGCCGACTGTTTTCTCCTGTTTCCGACGACCACTGCAACTATCCATCCTCGAGAGACGATCCGCGGAGATATCTCCGATGAGTCTCACGTCCTCCGAAGAAGAGAGAAGATTCAGATTCTCCGGTCGCCGGATCTTGGAGTAAGACAAGATTCCGTTGCGGAGGAGGAAGTATCTAGATCTCCACCCTTTGCTGAAGTTTGTCCACTTGTACAAGATCCCACCCACCGATCCAGCCGCTGTCACGTTTCTCCGGTTGGATCCAACGGTTAACGACGTCGCCGGAAGACTCCTCGACCTAGTTAGATTCGTCGTCGTCGCCGGCTCTTGCGGCGGGAGGTAGTTGTTGTCATCGTCGTCGTCTTCTTTAATCGTGTGTGGACTCTCCAGAGTGATGCAGCAGAGAGGATGCAACTCCTTCACCCGCATTTTTTGTTTTTGTTTTTTTTTTAATGGCTGATCACTCCGGGGAGGTTGTGTCTCCGATCACAGGCTCCGGTGAATATTCATCTCTGGGGATTTTTATTACAGATCGAAGAGAGTGGGTAGATGAAGCATGCAGAGTTGAAGAGGAAGGAAGAATAAAGAACCTGAAGCTCTGAAACTCAGATTTTTCAGACAAGAGAATCAGAGAAATCAAGAGAGAGAGAGAGAGAGAGGTTGTTGCTTTAATGTGAGACTGCGTAAACTTTCAACCCAACTATAAAGGCTTTATGTAATACTCCATTTTCTATGGATATGTATACTATGTGTATATATGTGGTTGATGATATGTGGTTTTATTAGATTGTAAATTTTAAATGTTGGAAAAGAAAATTAATGGAATAAAAGCTGGATTTTATTTTTTTGCTTAATCTTGATTTAAAGTCCATAATTAGATAATTTTATCTTTAGTTAGATACACACTTACAAAGAGGTTTGGTTTTTAATTTATTAAAATCAGAAGATAGGTCCACAACATTAATCACATAGTTTGATTTCAAGCAATCAAGGTCACTGACAGTTACACCATGATTACAGCTCAACAAACTATTTGGGGTAAATATGGTGGAAAAAAGTCACTTTGAAATAGTTTTAAAAAGTTGACTTAAAATAGTTAAACTTTAATTTACCTTTTTATCATATTTTATACTTTATATCACATACTTATATATCTTTAGTAAGAAAATCATACTGTAATATAAACAATAAACTGTCAACCTTGCTAATCAGATTTACTGTAATGAACAACAACTAATTTAAGTATGAGGACAAACATGAGTATATATGGACATGGTTAAAACTGTTGTTAGTAATCCAAATCAGGCTATGATCACTTTATAACAGGGAATATTCTTGTAGTTCCTTTTACAATAGATTTATTCTAATAATAATATCAATAATATACTTTAGATTAATTTTTAATAATGATTTTAAGATAATATTTTATAAACCATGTTCGGGATGATAGGCTGTCTCACTTAATGAAAAAAAAAATTGAAAAAAAAAATGTAAATTGAAAATTGAAGATAGCAAATACAATTTTGATATAATCATGTTGAGAGGTAGATAAGTTTTCAATTTTCAAAACTCATAGAAAAGAGATTTGTATAGCTAATTGAAAAGGTATAGTCTTTTTAAGTAAGAAAAATAAGTTATGTTAAAATTGTAAGAAGTAATGCCTAATATATAAATAAACGTTTAATATAATATAGAATATGTTTATGAAGCACTCCAATGTAGGGTAGTATATTTATATATCAAAATATTACAATATTTTATCCTTCTAAGTTCTAAGTACTGTTATATTATATATTGTAAATGTTGACAAAAATGATATATTGTAATGTACATAGAATATGTAAGCTCTCAAAGGAAATTGGTAGGTCAATAGTAGGGTAAATGGTAACAGTCTTTTTCAAGAAAACAAAAAAAAAAGGAACACTATAATCATTAATTTCCTCGTATTTTGTTTGCCGAAAATGACTTATCAGCGAGGTAAAATAAATTACAAAGTTAAATGCCAACCGTACATCAAGAATAAGCCCACTTTTGTATTGGAATAAAGATAATTTACCAAGTTACTGATAGTCTTTATCTTATGGATTTTTGGATGGTAACAAAATTTATAACTCATTTTCTTCTTTTTTAACTCGTAAGATCTAAGCTGACTGATTTCAGATTTTTTTTAATTGTGAACTTATACTTTTTCATAATGATTTTTTTAAGAAAATTTTAAATATACTTTTACAAAAATATCGTCTTCATGGTTGATATTATTTTATTAAATTGTATGAATTATTTTTTATTTTTCTTGGTTTACAATTTTTTTGTATGAAACCAGAAGTTTATTTCGTATGAATTGTTTGTACAAATGTTCAAGCTAATTTTAAGTTTAGCTAATGTCGTATAATGGCATCTCTAACTTTACTTCATAATTCATTCTAAAATAGAGTTTATTGTAAAAAATGTTCAAAATTCATTATATTTTCTTCTCTATAGTGGATTAACAGTTTTATTCCATAAATAAATATTTTTTTTTATTTTTTATTCATTATTCTAATTTTCAAATGAAGTAAGCTTAAAATAATTTCTAATTCTATTATAGGAGTACTTCATTTTCACGGAAAAATAGAGTTTTACATTTAAAAGAGTCAACTATAAATAAAAAAGAACAATCTAATGGTTTCCAAATTATATAAATTCAAAATGTACAAGTATTCACCCACCAAAAGGATCAACCACCTCACCTTAAGAACAATGTTTAAAAGCTCCATGTATCTTCAGTCAGTGGAATATAATTTTGTGTCATTTACAAGACGATTTTCCATAAGTAACAAAAGCTGTGGAATTGAAATATAAGAAAACAGTAATTAATTTTGATGACAGATGTATATATAATAGCACAATGTTTATGATTCTCATTTATTACAAAAATAGCATCGACCGTGGGATGTTTGAGGCAGTGGACCGGCGTGGCGTGGATGACCCGGTACTGGCTTGTTGTCCCATTGTCTCACACGCGTGAGAGTTCATTTTTTACTTTTTATTTGTCTTTTCTTTTGGCAGCTAATATAAATTAGATACCTACGTATTGTTGTATAAGATAAGTATGAATTATTTTTCTCTTTTTAACGATATGTTATACAAAGCTTTATAAATATTAAGTCACTAAAATTAAAGGCTGTGAATGTAATTTGTTCAAAGAACATTTGGTTAGACGTATACTCGTCTATGCGATTCTTTAAGGCTCAACCCGAGTTGTACTCACTCGCTTAAGAACCCGACTTGTACACAATATCTACCGGTAGGTGATTTCGACAAAGAAAACGTTTTATATAAACCACAGGTTTAAATTAATCATTCGAGATAACTGTCTTTGTATTTTTCTTCTTGTTTTTAATAAAAGGTTCACAAATAATTGTCATTGTTGTATTGAAAACGCTTGACAAGCATAAAAATTATGCTTCAGTGAATAAAACATTACGCGTATAGATTAACAATATTTCATTGAAATAAATTAAAACGTTTTCCACTGACAGTGACGACACCTTGATCAAACAACATATCATTCTCCACATTCTCTGAGTATGATCCGGTCCGTTTAATTTCAGTATTAATTTTTATATCTCCAATTTCTATATAGTTATTTGAACATCATATTACTTTTCATCGCGCCAGATCTTGTAAAATTATCATTTATTTTCACCTTTTTATGTATATATAATTATTTAGAAGATTTGTGTTGTTTTGTTTATTAAGTTACAAATTCGAAAGTACATCTATATCTGTATGTGTATTGATAAGTAAATTAACAAACAAAACAACTATCCTATTGGAGATTTCAAGAATTCGAAGGCCGAAATTATAGTAGATATTTAAACTAGCTAGGATCTGAAGCACATGTTTCCGTCAAGGCCACCACTTAACATGATAAAAATTGACTAGTGTAAAGAAGACGATGACAAGATTCACTACAAATTCACAAGACGGTGAACTACTTTTTTTATATTCATTTTTCCCTAATTGTGGGCTAAAAACTCCTAAGCAATCCATTAATACGTCACTTTACGGTTAGAAGAGGAAGACAATTTTGTTTTTAAAAGGTGGTGAAGAGCACTCGCGAGATGTCTATAGCAAATTCATACTCCCTAATTTTATCCACTAACTACAAACTTCTTAAACCGAGGTCCTGATTAGACCATTAGTGAACCTCCTCATAACCAGCTGAGACACGGTTTTCTCATTGAAGCAGCATCCGTACATAATCGATATTAAATAAACATTCTTGAGGCTGCAAATTGTTATAATTCTCTATATTGTGAAGAGAAAAAAATTGCTGTTCCAAAATTTGGTTGTGGAAAATAATCTAGAGAATTATTATAATATTGAATGTTGGCGCTAGTGTAAATTTATTACTAAAGTTGAAGATTGTGATTATGAGAAGGGAAACAAGAAAACTTATATAATAGGAACGTGAAGGTACTATTGACTTGTGTGTTTCAGTCATGTCGAATTTTGGCCAATGTCAGTTTGGGTAGTATTGCTGATTATAACAGATCAAGATATCATCTAACATGTGATTATAAGCGTTAAGGTACCGATTAATTCGTGCGTGTATGTTCATTTTTTTGGTCCAACATGAGTGTATGTTCAATTAATTCTAAAACCATTTTTTTTTAAACTATAAATATATTTTTTGGAACCAAACATGTGTATAGCCGACTCAAACATTTACGTTAATTAAATCTTGTGATTGGCCATTTGGTACACGTGACAGGGCTAGTGTAGAGAACGGATTCACTGGTATTCATATTTGTAAGTACTGCAATATGGACTAAAATATCATATATTGAGAAGTGAGAACAAAACTAGTAAGACTGAATAATTAAAATTGTGGTTAAAATTTGAAACTATGTCACTTGATTACAAATATAATAAGAAAACAAAGAAAATTGTCATCCTAATATGAAACCAAGATGGGAATCACGTCGAACCCACTAAATCCCAAAATATGATCAATAATAGTGGTACATATCGTGTCTTTGTGCTTGTGAGACCAAGATTATCTTTAGATAAGTCGTAGAAAGCCATATGTCCCTTATAAGTGGTATTGTTCCCAAATAGTTTGTGAACCCTTTATATATTATTAAGATAGTTAGTCTGAATCACATGTCTAATCTATTCAAGTTTTTAATATTAAGATAAATTGGTTATAACTTATAAGTAAACGTTATGTCTAGATCTGTTGTTGAGATGTTTTTTCCTTTTTGTGGAACAAGAGGGACCCGTTGCTAAAAGCTGGTATAAAAACTATATTCACTTGTGCAGTGTTTGTTTTCTTAATAGAATTTGTGTAGTTTGTATTCAAAATATGTTTAAAACTTTTTTTTTATAATTTGGAGTTGTTTCGATTCTATGACCCAAATTGATCTACAAAAGGAAATCCAGTTTATGAATGAACTTTTTTTTTTTGGATAATCAAATGAGATTTAAAACATTTTCCTTTATCTATGTGATTACAAAGTGAAATGCAGTAAAGTGTTTTCAAACCCAATTTTTTTAGCTTCTTCAATTTTATTTAACACTAGACCACATCCTTGTGGTTTTGAAACTTATTTAACAAGAAAACTTTAGTTCTTTCTAAATAGTAGAACTTTAAGGTAAGAAATCTGCATGAGATTTCCTAACATTTAGATTGTGAACCTATGTTGAATGAACTCTATATATCAGGGTATCTCAGTATCTCATTGAAATTTATCATCTTTGCATGTACTCTTCCGACTCACTAAATACATTTTTCATAAATTTGGTATGCGTAACCATAAGTACAATGATAAGAGAATTTTACATTAATAATGGACGTTTACATGACGAATTTAAGACTAATTAAACCCTAGGAATTTACACCGGTTATATAATTTGTCTAGTAACAAAAGAAATCTTTCTATATTGTAATGAAAATATAAGTTTACAGAGGTTGAATACTTTATTTAATGTTTGAGTTATCTGTATATACGAATATAACTAGAAAATTGAATAAAAATCAACGTCAAAATTCAATAACTAATTTCAAGCTTTTGGAAGAGGTGCTTTTTCCATGGAAAGTGATGGACTCTATTTAATGTGGGGATCCACATATATAAGTTGCCATGTGCATGATAATGCTAACAAAAATGACAAAAGGCTATAATTTGATTGCATTAGACTTTACTTTGCGATGTATACATCCATATAATTATTTTTCTTTAAAGAATAGTTTCCTGGTAAGTTGATGAGTTTCTTATTCTTAATGTAAATACAATATTATTTATTCTCACTAAACAAGATTCTGTTATAAACTTTTTTTTTCTTGGTATAAACTTAAATAATTCAGTTACTATATAATGAATTAATGATAAACAAAAACATATTAGTTTTCTACTTAGCAAAAATACCTCTTTTAAGCAAAGCAACCAAAACGGAAAAGACAACAAGAAATTTTTCTAAATCCAAGGAAATATTTTATTATACTCTTCTTTTGGATGTGAAAGTTAATATATTTTTAATTAAGTACTATCTAGCTTGACACTAGGAATTTAGAGGTTAAAATTTTAAATAGAAGAATATTATTGTTATCAATAATTATCCAAGAGGTCTCTGACTAAATCTCCAACCATACTTACATTTAACTGCCAAACAATGTTGGAAAATCTAAATAAGATAAGAGGAAGCGTGTCCATCTATAAGAATTAGGACCCATATTTATGACTTAAATAGAAGTAGGACCCATATTTTGTACAAATTAATCCGTTAATACATTTTTCAGATAAAAGAAACTGAAGGTAAATCGATTACGTAAATGTTGCGACTAAACCAACACACGAATGAAAATAAAATCTAACAAAACTAATAATTTTTAGAAATAAAATATGAATACCTTTTCAGTTAATTTCAGTTCAAAACTAAATGTGACATGTGTTTTTCATATAACTTTTCCAAAAATACTCTTTTGTTTAAACTTTGATTTTTTTTTACTGATTATAATATTGAATTATGTATTTTAAATTTTAAAGAGCAAAATTGATAACTAAAAGTCAATAGCATATGTGCTAAAATTGATAATTTCATATCATAGATATGGAAGTTCAATTCCGCTTTATAATTGTTTGCTCATTTAGAGTATCATTATCGGTTAGATTGATCAAATCTCATTTCTCAATTTATTAAATTATTATTTTTATACAGTTTTCTTTTATAATTACATTTTATTTTTTAAAATAATGTGTACCACTAATCAGATGACAAATGGAATTCATAAAATTTGAAAGCTCTTTTTCTATCTTTTAATTTCCCTTTTTTCGAACATTTTAATATATTTTTAATCATGGAGAGATGGTAGAAGAGACTATTACTGCATCTGCTCTTAGTATGAGAATTAGTGGAACCAGTTTAGAATGTTAATATGATATTTTTGTATAAGAACTAGTTGATAACTGAATGAACTAATATGGCGTATGATGTAAATGAAGACCAATACGAGACAGTAATCTGGAATTTGACAAAAATAAGGGAATCCAATGGAATGTATTTATCAATAAAAATGTGAAAAAAATCACAAGAATATTACAATGAGAGGAATAGATTATTGAGATAAATAATAAGCAAAAACGTGGGTCAAGAGAAGATGAACAACACAAAAAGCTTGCATATCAAATCTAGGGCTGGGCATTTTATCCGTTATATTTGATTCGATTCGTTATTCGTTTCGATTCGATCCGAAAATTCCGGATATCCGTAAACTTTCGAATCAAAGCAAATACTAAAATTCAATATCCGTTAAAATCGAAGCAAATCACAAATATTAAAATTTTGGGAAGCAGATATCCGATCCGATCCGTAAATATATAAATATATGTATATCTTGATTATATTTAACATTCTAAATGTATAAAATTATATAATTATTATTCTAACATATGATTTTGAACAATTCTATTCAAATTATTACTTATATAAAAGTATTACATAAAAAGAAAGAAAGAAAATTATGACAATTATATTTTTTTCTTAAATTTTGTGTTATTATAATTGTAACTTAAGCTTAAAAAAATTACAAAATATATAAATTCACTAGTTCTTTTAAGTTGTATTTTATATATCATGCAAAAAATATTTTTGCAAAGCAAATTTATATCAAAATCTTAAGATTATTTGTATTAATCAACATGGATAAGATATCCGTAAATATTCGTAAATATCCGCAAATATCTATTTATTTTCCGGATATCCGTTTTTCCGGATATCCGTATTTGTTCGAAGCAAAGCAAATACCAAAACTAGATATCCGTAACATTCGAAGCAAATCACAAATACCTTAAAAAACCCGGATATCCGATCCGTGCCCACCCCTAATCAAATCCATGTTTCATAAGTACTCAACATTACACACTCATCCACCCCCACTCAAATTATCTATTAAAAATTCAACAAATCCGAGTTGTGAACAGCTTGATTTTCCAATATTTTGCATCATTCAAACAGAAAAAAAGAATCACAATTTATAACTCACATAATGAGTTCTTTTATCCAATTTAATGTTCTACCATGATATTTTAGTCTGTGTTACAACTTCCGAGATGCAATATATATATATATGCAATATTAATCAATATGATTGATAAGAGACATGAGAGATGATCTTAAACTAGTAGAAGTAGCAGAGGTAATGAGAAGTAACAAACTTAGGAGAATCCCTTTATTTTATTTAAATTTGGTTACAACTCGCGAAGGCTTCACGTGACTTTGCTTCATTTTCATTCTTTTTTCTTGAACACCACAATACTGAATTAGTGAATTATATACGAAAACTAGTTTTTCATTCAAAAGCTCTTTACCTTCGTTTTTCTTTTCGCATTGTATAATACAATTTACATTTAGTCACTGAGAAAAAAAAGTGAAATATGATTATACCAAATCTCTTTGTTTAGCATAATACTAGAACTTTTCTTTTCGACAAAGCATAATACTATAACTTATTTATATGTTTTTGATACAAAAAAAAAAAACTTGTTTGAAAGTTTTATGGACTGCATAAACATATATTTCAAACCAAAATATATCGTGAAAATATAATTTACATTTCTCAAAAAGACAATATAATTTAATATAATAATTCTTTTGGGATAAATATTATTTTGATGTCCACGTGTTACTACGAGTGGTTCATGCATTTTTTTTTACAGTATAAGCTTTACCAAGAGTATTTTCCGCCATAGTTAGCTTCCTTCCTGGTAACTTCTCTTGATCTCTTTTCAACACTCATCAAATTTGAATTGATTTTAGATTATTAATTGTAGTTGAAAATATCAGATGGTTGGAGAAAAGAAGATTCTCATATTTATTGTTTATGTACGGATTGCCACTGGCGTGGCTTTGAAGAAGTAACTAACACTGTTTTGTTATTGCCCTTTCTCTTAAAACTATGGATTAACATTTATAAAAACGATAACTTTTAAAGTTCTCCAGAGAACTTTTCTTACATTGTACGTTACATTTCCAAATTTTAAATGATGAAAATATATTATATGTACTTGACTATAAAATTAAGGAATAAGCTTTTGGGTCCTAAATTTAATGCCTACCTTTTCTCGGTCCATAATTTCCTCCAATAATTGAAACTTACCTTTCAATCTTTTGACCAAAACTAACACTATGTATAAACAAGGCTGGACTCAGTGTACACAATATTTTTCTTTATACTAAAATAAACCTGTTACAAAAAAAAAAGAAAAAAAAAACTACAATAAACCACCACACCTTTGGTTCATTCGCAAAGTATGCAACAAAGATTGTTACAAAATAGATGATTGACTAAACAGATAGTGGTGAATGTAATAGTAATTACGAAAATAATAATGAAAATTGAGTTATCTTTATGCAAAATAATAATTGTTGAGTTATCTGTTGAATAGTTTTTTTGTTCATAAATCTGTTGAATAGTTTATTCATCTATTTGGACGAAAGTATCTTTGGCGCTCTATGTAGCTTTGCTATTAAATATAAGTATATAACTAGGTAATAATCTCTGTCGAAATATTTTTTAAATATTTATTCAAAATAAGTTTTAAAAAAATTATTTTGTGAAAATAATAAATAGCTTTACTATATTTAATGATTTAATAAAATTAAAATCATTAAAAATTAATGTTTATCAAATTTAGTATGAAGAATAATTCTAAAATTTTGAATTAAAATATTTATATATTGTGAATAGTATATAGTTTCCTTTAAACTATGTTAAAATAGATATACTTTTTAATCTGATTTCTATTAAATACGATTTCTACTCACATCGTTTTGTGATCATCTGTATTTTATGAAAATAAAAAAATTACACTATTTATCACAAAAAGTTCAGTGTGAAACTTTTAAATGCTTTAGTAGCTATATTCATTTTAAAACAAAATTGATATAACATATATAGAAATCAAATTTTTTAATAATATAAAATTAAAAAATGATAAATGATACGTAAGATCAAATTTTTATTATTCAAAATTATGTATGACATTTTCTCTCTATATATATTAATTGTATTATGTAATTTCTAAATTTTATTTAAGGAAAAAAAAAGAATAATATTTTTTATAGTTTATCGATTAATTTTATGATTAATTTAATAAAAAATATAACATATGTTTAGACGAACAACTTTTTTTCTAGTGATTTTAAAAATTATTTTAGTGGAGACGTATGTCACAATTTACATGTTATAAACCTTCTCAATATATATATGTAAATGATATGGGTTAACGGAACAAATGATTTGATTATTCACACATAATATTTATAAGAAAATAAGTCGAAATTGTGGTAGATCAAAAAGATATATTATTAGTAGAGATGTTAGAAAACCCATCGTCTGAAATATATAGTACGTTAATTAATCTTTTGGTCATCCTTTTTCCAAAACAAGTCGCTTTATAAGAAAAAGAAGAAGTTGATGGGAATTTTGATGTACATTTCAAGTCTAATAAACCGATCAACCAATTAATTTCATTGAAATCAAACCATACCAAACGGAACCAAAGCAGATGTTTATGAGAAGAGAACTTTGATACATATTGTCCTGAGTTTTAAACTAATCTAATCATATCTTCCGGAGGAGCAGAGAAAAACAGGGGAAAATAAAAGATTTCATCCATTTTTCATTACAAAATTGATAATTTTACAAAGATGGACATTAAAAGATCGAAAAATAAAGTGAAAGAAATATATGTCAATCACTTCTGACCAATTATGTGCTTCAGGTTCTCCTCTCCGTTAGTGTAATATCAAATCTATCAGTGATCCTTTACAAATGAATAAATCTCCACATATTCTTGATATGTTTAAATTTCAAATATCAATATTGTGCAGTGTGTTTCCTTCCTTTATATTTGATATACACAAATTATGCGAAGACGGGTCCCATAGAAACTAGAAAGTGGAGGACAATCCACATCTACCTAAAACAAAGTAATAAAAACAAATATTTCAATCCAGTTCCTGCTGTTTTAACATCCTCCTGATCTGCATTTAACATTTAAAATGTTCCATCAAAGCTACAAAATTAGATTTAATTTACTAGGTCAAATACTTGAGAAGTTTATAAAATCAGTTCAAGAATAATCAACTTGCACTCAAACAAAATATTAGACAAAACCAAAAGAAAAGCACCAGAACCTGAAGAAAGTTTTACCCAAAAAAAAAAACCTGAAGAAAGTGAATTTCTTTATGTGTTGTTTGGTACTATCCTCTTCTCTTTCAGAATTTATATCACAAAGAGAGCACATGTTTGAAAACTCTTCTTTTAAAAAAAAAAAAAAATTCTCATTTTTGGGGATGTTAGTGCACGACATGTAATGATGAACTCAAAACAGCATGAGATCCTCTTTTTACCTGAGTTAGGTCACAGTCACAGGAGTGCTTGACTTGCAAAATTTAGGGCAAAAATAAGAAACTCTAGTACAACAATAATTCACCACCAAAATGGTAACAAAGAGATGACCATACCAATTTAACTCTCTGCCACTCAGATGTATAGAACATTTCACTGCAACAATGTTCCATCATCACCTCTCAACTCAAATGATCACTCCTTTTTCTTTTCTTTTCTTTTTGCTTGAACTTTCAATCTGTGATTTAACTGTTCCCTAATCACTCTCCCTTTTTCTAATCATTAAACTGGAATTTGACAATTTGTTCTATTTTTTTGTCAAAAAACTACGACTGAGTGCTCACAATGGTGGTAGTAGGGTCACTAAAATATTAAAAGAGGGTTTGTTTTATAGCCACAGAAACGTAAGAAGCTAATCTAAAAGTGATCATTAAGGTTGAAACAAGGTATGTCCTTGTTTGATCTACAGGAAAGACCCATGTGAAGCCATAATAAAAAGTTTCCCAATGGTGGGCATTGTTCTTGAGGTACCGTCCTACTTTGTGTGCCTCTACTTTTGCAGCATACATAATACCTAAGAAAACAACACATACCAACCCCTCATTTGACTACACCCTCATAAATGATCTACTATCTCCCTCCAAACTCATAACCGATCTGGTCGTTTGGCTTATCTGGTTAGCACCAATAACCAATCCAAGAAGTCATATGGTTGGATACAAAAGATAAAAGAGAGTTAGTTACAGTCAGAAAGTTCTAATAATTGAATTTTGAGATTTAGCAACTATGCCTCCTTGGCCATCAAAGCTTGACCCAGTTTTCTCAGTCTAATCCAACTGAGTTTCCTGCAGGAAATGCTGTAGGAAAAAAGCTGACACATAACAAATTCTGTCAGCGATAATTTAGCAAGTTTATAATGTCAAATCAATCAATCACATTAAATAGAATTGATCTAAATTTCTTTGAAAGAAAATGTCGACGAATATTGAGAAGACAGTCTTGGAGTTACTAATCATGCACCACCTATCATTCAAACTTCAATTATGGGGACTTCTTTTATAAAAAAATATCATCTATAGAGTGTAGAAGACAGAGTCTTACATATTCAGAAGTGGGTCCAAGTTCACACGCATCTCCTGCAACCTTAAAAATTCTAAGTAACTTACTACTGAACCTTTGATGTACTATTATTACCTGTTGAGACTGGTATCTATAAGCCTATACGCTTGTCAGAACCATACCTTTTAACAACCTTAAAACAAAAGATGCGAATTTTAAGAAGCAGAGATTTGACTGAGAACCTGCGGCTGAACTTGCAAAGGTATATCCAACAAGGGGAAAGCTGTAGAGGATGTAGAAGCCATCGAGATCGAGCCAATCAACAAAAAAATGTCGGCTACTACACTAAGAAGAGAGCAAAGAAAAAGGAAACCTACCCATAGGTAGGAAATATTCCAAAATGCAGAGGAACTAACCACAAATATTAGCAAGCATAACACGTTCACAGCAACGCAAAAACATCTAATCAATCAGTCACGGTCTCACTCCCAACATTCCACATGCAACTGCTTTTTAATTCCTCGATTTATCTTCTGAAGTTACATAGATAGAAAGAAGATGGTAAAAAGGTGTACAAGTAAAGTAAGGAGGTTGTATCCATCCGCAAGTTCACTGTTCCAAACAATTTATATGGCTCACAGTTTGCTCCACACACGAGTTTACAAGAAAGTCTCTTACTGTCTTACATATTACAGAAACGGGTCGAAGTTCACACGCATCTCTTGCAACCTTAAATATTCTAACTTACTGACTGACTAAGAGGCAGAGGCTGATTCAAGTTAAAATCTGCGGCCTAACTTGCAATAGTATATCCAATAACGGGAAGCTATTGAGATTCTAGAAGCCATCGAGATAGAGCCAATCAACAAAAAATCTTGGCTACAAAAAGAAACCTACTCACAGGTAAAAACGCAACATAAATCACTCATGGTCTATTAGCAAGCACAGCACGTTCACAGCAACGCAAAAAAAAACATCTAATCAATCAGTCACCGTCTCACTCCCAACATTCCACATGCCACTGCTTTTTCCCTCGAGAACATGGCTCACAGATGATCCCAGGTCCATATTCATCCGCTAGTTCACAGTTCCAAACAATTTAGATGGCTCACAGATAATCACAGGTCTATATTCAGGTACACAGTAGCATACGTGTGAAAGGTTTAGCCTTTTGCTACTCTAACATAACACAACGAACAATCATTTTCATGTAGTAACAGATCATATAAACACAAGATTTCATATTAACCAAAAAGACACAAACTTTCAATTCATAAAACATAAAAGTAACCATTGTTTTGCCATCAGTAAAAAAATCCCCAACCATTACATCAAGAACATGATTCAACAACAATAACACTCTTCTTACCACGCAAAGAACCGTTCTTCGAATCTCAGAAACCGAAGAGCAAAGAGAGCTTCCATAACCCCCAAGCAAGCACCAGCCGCTACATCGAGCACGTAATGCCTCCCTAACAGAATCCTCGACACAGCAGTAACCGTCGCCCAGATCCACACACCAACCAAAACCTCTCCTTTCACACCCCCCTCTCCACCAACATCCCTCACCCACCCGTCCAAGAAAGAGTTCCTCTTCACTTCTGTCGCCACAGAGGTAAAGAAATGAACCGACGCCGCGACGAAGAAGACGCGAGACGCGTGGCCCGAGGGAAACGAGTAGTGATCGGCCGATACTGCTGCGGACATCGAGGGATGATTGTAAGCGGGACGGGGGCGGCGGAAGGTGAGCTTGACGATTCCGACGAAGATCAGATCGAGGAGGAGGCCGAGGAGGAAAGGGATGAGGAAAGGGCGTAGTGGAGGGGAGAGGAGGAGGGAGAGGGAGACGGGGAAGGAGAATCTGAAATCGGCGGAGATTTCTAGGAGAATGAGGAGAAATGGAGGGAGGAATGGCTTCGCCGCCGTGTGGATCGCGGTGGAGACGGCGGCGTCAAGCGCTAAGATGGGGCCGAGGAGAGTCGTTTCCGTTGACGGAGACATGACACTAATCGTTGGGGACTATTTCGAAACGATGGCGTTTAGAGGACGAAAGATGAGAATTATTAACAAGAAGCTATCGTATGTTTGGGTCTGTTGATCAAAAATATAGTTTCGTTGGGCCTTTTTCACTAAGCCCATATCCAGAGGGCGAGTTTTTGCTCTAAGGTGAGCATTGAACGCATATTGTTTTGTGTTGTTTTTGTCTTCCTTCTATAACAACTACTCATCTTCCCTCTGTCTCCTCCAAATCTTTATCCTCTCTTACATTCTATTCTAGGCTCATTGGTGTTTGATTGGTTTACACGTTTTAGCATTGGCATGGACAAATGGTTTTAGAAAAATGTCAATGAAATTATGTTGATAGTTGTTGATCAATTCCGTATGTTCAATCTATCGCCACACAATCTTCTAATTATTCATTTAAAATATAAAAGAAAATCTTATTGGACAAAGAAACTATGATCTGATCACAACAAGCACCAGATCAGTTGGACCAAAGTTATTAAGTAGATGGAACCATGTGATAGAAGATATCGGTAATGATACTACAGATTTAAACCAAATATTGTCGCTTAAAAACTTGGTATGTTAGTGACAACAATGGAGGATAATGAAACAGAGAAGAATCTAGCTACCAGCAGAGAGAACAAGGGGATAAGAAGAAGAAGAATGTTTCTTCTGCAAACTTATTCAGTGCTAACATGTTGAATAATGTTGACACCATCTTTCTTTGCACTCAAGCTCTGTGGCCACCAATCTGCAAAAATGCAACGGAACAGTTATCAGGTTTGGACAAAGATCAGAATGAACTATGTGGGATGATGATTCAAGAAAGTCTAGAAGGTTTGTATTATAAATACCTTTTATGTATCAAAACCAATTCCGCCCATCTGCATCATTCGCTGTGTATCATCATCAGTTGCTGCATAAGAAACACGAGACTTGCAATGACTAAAGAGTATATTATTCACCACAACATCGAGACTAAATAGCAGTATGTGAACACTAACCATTATCATCTTTAATAAAATAAGACTGTATAAGCGTCTCAGTCCAAACAAGTTCAAGAAGTAGCTGAGACATTGACAAATAAGCTCATGAAACAACAGATGTATCGCATAAAAACTGACAGGAACCATTTTCAATGTAACTAGACACATATCAAGAACGGCTGCTTAACATTGAAGTGCTCAAGTCGAGAACGCTATGTTAAGCTCAGGTATAAAATCATTGACAGATTTTTCTTCATCATATCCATGGCGGCCATGTTAGGATCAGGAAACATTTGAGCTTGGTCCTAAGGAACATGTAACAATCCATTTTCCTACATCAAACAATCACTCACTTATTTTCTGAGTCTTCCTTATTCAAGTTGCACACAAACTATACACTACTAGTGATAAACGACAGTGCTGACTGCTGATAACCCTTCTAGTACACACTACAATCAATCCTCAATCAAAAAGGAAAAGCTAAAATCTTTTTTGGCATCATAGTATATAAGCAGGATTCATACATTCATAGACTATGTGGAGAATATAAAGTTTATGTAACTGTGTTAATGGCTTTCCACATATTAATTTTTTTTATTTTGGATTTTAATAAATGTGATTTTTCAGCATTCAGTTATCATTTTAAATATCAGACAGCCAATAGGATACTTATATGTTAGTGAGGTTTAAGAAATCAAACAGCCCATTTAAAATAGTTATAATATGTTTTGGGCCTAATTGAGCCTATTAAGAATTCTTGCATATAAAGTTAGTCGAATCCAGGAAAGAAAGTCTAGGGGTTTCGTTCTTCTTATGCTCTGAAACTATTTTAGGGTTTGTATAAATCTGCCATGAAAGATCTGGAGCAGCTATCCTCGGAGAATTTATTATTAACAAACTCCAGATATGAAACACAATCTTCAAACTCGGTAAGAGAATACTCAGACACAATCCCAGCTGATCTACTCATCGATATATTTACTCGTCTTCCTGCAGAGTCCATTGCTAGGTTTCGTTGCGTATCTAAATTCTGGGAATCATATATACTTCGTCGTAGTGATTTCACTGAATTGTTTCTGACAAAGTCTTGCACTCGTCCACGGCTCTTTTTTGCCTTGGAAGTTGATGACAAGTTGTATTTCTACTCTACACATCAGCCTCGTAATAATCCAGACGATAACTCTTCCCTTGTAGCCACCCCTTATAAGTATTTTCCCAAATACGTCCCATCTTACACAAGTACACAAGTATGTGGACTGGTCCTGCTTCAGGGATGGAAAAGAAATGTGCGGGTGAATCGGGTGATGATTTGTAACCCTGCCACGGGAGAGTTCTTAACCTTACCCAAAGTGCTTTTGAGAAAAAAGAATTTACTTGCTAAGGACAGAGACGTTAGAGACAAGATTGCGAGAATGTATTTAGGGTATGATCCGATTGGCAAACAGTTTAAAGTGTTGTGTATGACTACGACCTCTTCACGTTATGAAGTTAGAGACAATACTCATCAGGTTTTGACACTGGGCCCTGGAAAGCGTTTTTGGAGACCGATCGAACGCAAGTTCCATTTTGAGGGAAGCTATATAATAAGTCGTGAAATATGTATAAACGGTGTTTTATATTTCGGGAATTCCTGGTTAGATAATTCTTCTACGATAGTGTGCTTCAACGTTGGGTCTGAGAAGTTCAGCTTTATCAACACAGATAAAGAAATGAGGTATTCTGGTCTTTGTTGTTCTTTGACTTTGTTCAACTACAAAGATAGATTAGGTGTACATCGTCTGGAGAATTGGTATCAAAGTGATGGGATTGTGTTTTGGGTTCTAGAAGATGCTGAAAATCATAAATGGTCCAAGCATATCTTCGTATTGTCTCCTTTGGAGGAGGACATGATCACATACACCAGTTTTGTTGGAATGACTGGTACAGGTGAACTTGTGTGGTCGTCCTCATACCAGGCAACAACAAACTCTGTCTACCTTACCTTCTACAGCTTGGAAAGTGAAACTTTTACAAAGGTCAATATCCAGGGATTTGAAAAGTTTATGCATCAGTATATATTGATTAAGACCTATGTAGAATATGTGGAGAATATGAAGTGGCTTATGTAACTGTGTCCAATGCTTTCATATATTATTATTATTATTACTTGAGACTTTGGATTTCAACTCTTCCTGTTATTTAACGTTGTTTGGATTCTGCTTTGAGGTGAGCATTAAACATCATATAGTAATGTTTATCTTCTCAAAAATAAATAGAGTTAAAAGGGTAATGGAGGCTGTTCTACTCTACACCTCAGCCTCAAAATCCAGATGATAATCACAAAACGTATGAGTCTATCAATGTTTAGAGAACTGTGATTGTATTCAATAACCAAGCGAAAGCATTAAAAAAAAAAGATACGGGAAGTGGAAGCAGACTCCAGACACCAAATCAGACCAGAACCAGAGGATTAATTCAAGTCATCAACGTTCTTCTTATCTTCCCAGATAACATTTCACGTCTTCTTCACAGACCAGAGTTTTATTTAGTGGATTTAGTTTTCTCATGGCTTTTAAACTGAGGATTTAATTCATATATATACCAATGTAGTCTCGACAAAAACTTATAGCTTCCTTCATCACACTCCAAATTATCCCCAAAAAACAGAGTCTCTCATACTATATATTACCAACCAAAAACACATCCCGAATCAAACTTACAAAAATACTATATAGTTTTTATTAATGCAAACTCTTCTCAGCATGAATAACTATAGTTACAATAGATACCAAAACAAACAACAACAATAAGTAAAACCTGTTTTAAAGTGTGTCGTAAAAGTAAAACTCAAACCCTAGAATTAATCTTGTCCAAAACACCATCAATAGCAATATCAACAGCATCTTTCTTACTCATCAACCCAATGGAAGCACCATGTCTCCTATACATAACCCTAGGCATCATCTCAATCACCTTCTCCCTCATCCTCGCCACTTCCTCTCTCGGTATACTCATCAACACGTCAGCGATCCTCACCCCCCTGAACACAACATCCTCCTTCGCAATCGTCACCGAAAACTCCCTAAAATCCTCCTCCGGCAAATGCCACGTGTACTGCATCTTCGCCGTCTGGTCCTCGAAGAAAACCGGGATGCATCCCGCGATGATCCCGTCGAACGTCGCCTTACGCGTCGGAGTATCTCCCGGCGGCTGCAAGCAGAAGGAGGCTTGCAGCATCGGTCTCATGAACCGGATCGGGTCGTGCTCGCAGATGCCGTTAGAGCAGTCTACAAAATCGCACGTCTTGATCTCAGACTCCGTTACGGTTACGTTAGTGCTGGTACACTCCATCCGGATGCTGCGGCGGATGTTCGGAGTTGAAGACGTTCCCCCTCCTCCAGCGAATAGCATGAGAGAAGTTCTCCGAGAACGGCGCACTCTCCTGATCCAGGATTCTAAAAACGGCAAGCTGTGCGGGTGAAACGACGTCGGGTAAGGAACCGCTTGTTCTTGCCAGGGCCAGAAACGGGATTCGAGAGTTAACGCCGTTAAGTTAAAAAACTCGGGGCGTTCGAGGAAAGACGTTCCCCAGATGGGAGGGTCAACGGTCAACGGTTGAGAGAAGTCCCAAGCGGGCCGGGCCATGACGAGGAAATGGTCTTGGCCCGAGCGTCGGGCCCAGATCTCGGGGGAGTCTTGTTTTAGAAAGGAGAGGAGATCCGACCCGTGATCCGCGCTGGAGTTCACGTCGGGTCCGTAGAGGTAGCGGAGGGAGTCGATGCCGGCGTAGTATGGGAGGTAGACGGCGGTTGCGAGGTTCGGGTCGGGTGTGAGGCACGGGTACTCGAGGATCCGACGGTGGAAGATGAGTTCGAGGAGAAGCGGGTCGGTTCGGTACCAGCTTCGGGTACGGGTGTGGGTTTTCGGGCCGAGGCCGTGGTTGGATAAGTAAGGGCAGAGGTCGTCGGTGAGTGGGTAGTGGTTGCAAGTTGAGAGGAGATCGAGATTGAATCGGGAGGGGAGTGTGCGGATGTGGATCCAACGGTCTGTGCATTCAGAATCGACGGTTGAGATTTGCTGAGATGTGGTGAGGTTGATGAAGAAGAGGAGGAGGGAGAAGATGGTCAATGTCGTGACGGTGGATGTGGAAGCCATAGTTGTGGAGTTTTGTCGGAGTGAAGTGTGGTGGTTTCTTTTTATGTTCTCTCTCTTTATTAATGGTAGGAAAATGTTTATGCTAATTTAGAAGAAGTCCCTAATAATTTCGAGAATTGTTTAATTTGGCCCTTGTCATTTAAAAATAGGAAGGAAGCTTATGATGGACTCAATATTTTGTCACGAATTTGGTTAATTTGGGGTAGTAACTGAAGATAAACTCTCTTTTTGGTTAAAAACATAAAGTAATTTATTGATATCTAGAGACGAATCTAACGGTGCTGGTGCAATTTTGAACACAATAAAATCGGATTGCGTGAACGGGGGAAATGGGTTATGTGTGGGTTCAATAATTGAATTATAATTCCTTTTTTTGGTCACAGTTGAATTTTGACTCCTAAAATAAGAAACGAAATAAAAAAGCAAAACTGGTAAAATGGTTCTCGTTATTTAACGGAACTGAATAGAATTTTGTGATATTCAAGGTGGTTACAGTTAAACCGATTCAGTTATATTGTCTTCCCTCCAAAACAAATCACAGGCAATGACAATTGGTCCTGCAGCAGGAAAAAACTATCTAGCCTCACCAATTTAATATACTTGATATGGATACTAAACTACTGAAGTAGTGTTAGAGTCTCTTTGTTTTTGTAAAGGTTTGACTTCTCTTTAGTTTCAGTTTTCTTTTAAACTTTTAATTTGTAATCTGAATCAGAAGATTCTATGTACTGATGATTTCCATGTTAGACGCTTGTCCCTCAAGAAACTTATATAATGAAAAAGTTCTAATCGTAACAAACTTTAATTTATGGATATATGGAAAAATGATTTAAGTGAAATGACGAAACTGCTAAAAACAGAAACTAAAAACTGTAAAAATAAATAAAAATAGAAAGCAGCATTGGATGAAGCTCTTCTGATACTCCTAGACAGTCATCACATACTTGTGGAGTCTTCCATCTTTCTCCACTTCACCAAATTCTTGAGAAACTTCTTCACCTGCAACACCATTTTACACCAATCATTACATTTACATATAAAACATAACATATGTGATGTTAAAAGCTATAGTTTAGTATGTAATTTGTACCTCTGATGGGTCTCTAAGAGAATAGAACGCTTTGCTTTCTTTTGGAACAGACGATACCAATATCCCAAATCCTTGTTCCCTCTCCCTTAGTACCTTGAACGCATCCTCATCAGTCTTGTCATCTCCAATAAAGATTGGGAGGAAATCATCACCGTTGCTTAATCCGAGAGACTCCAACAGAAACTCAACTGCTTTTCCTTTGTTCCACTCAATCACAGGACGAACCTCTAAAACCTGATCACATTACCAAACACAAGTGATTATTAACTAACTGTGTTGAGAGCTTTGTGTGTGATGTTATATTCATTGCAAGTTAGTACCCTTCTCCCATGAGTAAGACGCAGACGAGGGTATTGTTTCAGGTGGTCATGAACGATTTGACCAACGATTTCCCAGTCTTTCTTATCAACGTTACGGTAATGAACAGAGGTGCAGAACTTGTGGTTCTCTACTTTTGTACCTTTGATACCTTTAGTTAGCTCAACAAGAGAATTATAAACCTCTTCGATGACTGGTATGAACTCTTTAGCTGGCTGAAAAAGGTTTACCTCCTCACCCTATTAAATAGAAAGAACAAAGAGATTAGAAGAGAGATATTTTTGATCATATAATTTTGTAACAAGGTAGAATGATTGTACCTGTTGGTCAGTGGATTTTACAGAGTCTGGGCCTTGAGGAGACCCATTAACATTAACAGGAGTCATTATGTCCATCCCATGACTACCCGCGTAATAGAGTTCGGTTAGTCCTACCAATTCGTAAACCTGACACATGACCAAAGTCCAAAACTGTGTTAGCGTTTTTAACTTTTTGGTTGGACTGTGGAAGTACGGTTTAAAAAAGTCTCACCTTGTCACGGCTTCTACCACTAATAATTGCAGTTGGGAAGTACTTGGCCACATCTTTAACAGCAGCACGCATCTGTGAGATTATATAGAGAGAAGTAAATTTGTTAGCCTTTTTGAGTGTTCAGACAAGGCATAATAATAACATGTTCTTGTTCTTACCGCATCAGACATGATGGCACGATCAGGGTCATCGACTATTGGGGAAAGAGTTCCATCATAGTCTAGAAACACTGCTATCTTCTTGTCCTTAGCTTGAGCTGCAATATGCTCAAAAGAAGTAATCGCTGAAGGATACTTGCGCTGTCCAGATTTAAAAAGAATAAAAGTGGTGAGGACTCAGAAAATATTGTGAATGGAAGAAACCATGAGATATATATATATTATGATTTACCATCCAAGCCCGTTGAGCAGAGTCATCTTCAGGAGCAACCTCGACGTTGAAATCCTTGACAAGCCTCTTAGGAAGAGGCTTACGTGGTGGGGAAGAGGAAATCATTGCTTCTAACCAACCGTTGGATTTAACATCGTCGAGCTTAGGGATCATCTTCCTAGAACTCATCATGAATTTTCCTGAAGGGAAGGATGTTCCTAGTCTTGATTTGTTGACTGGTGAAGCAGGGTCAGAGAGAGCAGGGGAAATCTTGTTTAGGTTAATATCCATTCAAGTCCAAATCAAAAAGCTTTCAGACAAGAAAATTTGATTGGATCTTCTTCTAAATCACTTTGTGTTTTTATCCAACTGTTTTGTCAATGAACAAAAACACTTCTTCAATGTTTTCTTGTCAACTGCTTGTTGGTGAACGGTCCATTAACAGTGAACACTGAAGTTAAATACACAAGAAAAAAAACAAAATATTAGATTTCTATTAACAGTAAAAATATTAAAAAAAGTATGTTTAACTTGAGAACTGAAGAGATGTGGAACTTTACCAAATCATCCCTAAAGATTTTACTACACTCTTAAGACTGATCTGAGCTTCAACTACAAACCTGTATTAGATATATATCCACCAGAAACCAAATAAATCAGACTGCAAGTTTAATTTACTATAACAAGACGATGAAAAATCGTAAAGTATCATACATTTTGGTGTTTCACCACAAAGATTTAACAAAAAAAAAAGTAACTTTGAAAGACACAATAAAGCAGAAGAAAGCTATGTTCTTTTTATTTACTCTTCCTCTGCTTTTTACCTAATTCTCTTAATGGTTGTTTAATGGCATTAAGAGAAAAAGAGCCACTGATATTGACAAGTAACAGAAGTTTTCAACTGCCTTTTGCTATATGACAGCCAATAATGTTAATAATAACGCTACCGACAAATAAAACTTATAGCTTCTCCTTCTGTCACTCCAAGTTGTCCCCAAAGAAAGCGTATATACTACCAAACTATCAAGAGATGTGAATTAACGCGTGTTTCAGTCTCGATACATGGAACCAACGTTGTTAGGTTAACAAAGAACAGAGTCAAATTCAAACACAGAGAGGCCAACAATAAATAAAACAAAAATGTATTTTGAAGGCTTAACAAACTAGCAAAAAAAAATGTAAGAGATCCATAAATCTCTAAAACAATAAACCTTAAAACTGATATTATAAAATACATGAATTAAAAAGGGGAAGATTTCAAACCTGATTCAAACGAGCTCTGGAAAGACAAAGCAGCCGCACAACCACGAAGAAGAAGAAAGGTTTATTCAAGAAGGGAATGCAGATTTTCTCTCCGTTTGGAAAGAGAATCTCAGAGATCGGGAAAGGAGATTTTTTTTCTGGTTTCCTTATTTTCGAAAACCCTAAGAAAAAAAATGCAAGAAGAGAATATTCTTAAAATCCCGAGTTTTAGGGAAGATATGAAAGAGGAGGAGAAGGAGAGAAATTGTAGGAGATGGGCTTTGGTATTTATAGAGTTCGTGAGGAACAATAACAGGTCCGTTTCTCAATGAGACAGAGCATAGTTGAGAGACGTGGTTAACAAGGTTATTTAGCTCTTGCAATACCAGAAACACCCCAGGTGGTTTCAACTAATTACTAATTTGCTATTCCTCTTAATTATTATTCCTAAAAACGACCCAAGACAATCTTTAACTTTCTTATTAGCTTCCCCTAAACAAAATTATTTATGATAAACGAGTTCGTCATTAGGCAGATTCTGGGGTGGAATCTTTGATTTTTTCAATGTTCACATTTTCATTTTATTCTTAATGTTTTTTTCGGGAAATGTTATGCATTAACGTTTCATATTGTGGTGTAATCAAACAGTCCACGCTTTTTTTTTTATGAAACATTTTTTTTTGAAAAAGTGACATGTTTTCTTCCTTGACCAAACGAATTGGTTGTTACTTTGGGTGATAGACGGCACTAATCAGCCGTCTAAATTACCATATCTAATGATTTCTAGAATTCTGACTTATGAGAAAATAAAAGAAAAATTACAGGGAAGAAAATTAAAAACATTTTTGGATTCTACAGGAAAAAAAAACACATTTATGGAGGAGGATAGAAATAATTTAATAAACCGTGTTGACGAATAGCAAAGTTACTACCTACAATAAATTTGGGAGAGAAGAAAGGAAAAATAAACTAAAGGCGGACGTTAGTTTGTTACCAAAAAGGAGCTGGTTCCTGAATAGACACGTGGTTACGAGTCAAGAGAGTTGAAAAACCGTAGGAGCCACGTGTTAAATCTGAGATAGTGACGTAATACGTGTTTGTTGGGCCTTATTCATGAGTCCATCCATAGAAATGAACTGGCTTTTTTAGTTCCGGTGTCATTTTCCGGCACATTATATGCCTTTTTGTATACAATGTTCGCGTATTATATAAGATATTTAACCAAACTAAGATGTATATACACACAACACATTCATGTATTCTAACTGAGACCTACCATCCATTATATTGTAGTGAAAATGACAGAATGAGGTGGATGGTAAGTCTAAGTATGTTATTTTGACGAGGATGAGTTAGGCTTATTGAAATTTAACGTTTACTTAACGGTGTTAGCTTATGAAGAGTTAAAATATCACGGGACCCATAAATAAAAGTCAAAATTAAATGACCAATAGAAGTTTGAGTTGTAAAGTTACTGAATATACGGCTGGGATTAGCTCTCCGTGATCACTTTTTTGGTTAAAGTTGCATATATTTTCAATTTTTCATACTATTTCATAGGTTATGGTAGCTTAGTGTTATAATTTCTCGGAAATTAAGATCATTATAGTAGGAAGATTTTCTTTATTTTAGAAAGTAACTAAAATAAAACATAAATTGCATTGGAGAATAAATAATTTTGCATATATTTTTATTATTAATTAATAAATAAAGTGAAAAAGGTTAAAAGAATTGAAATTAAAAAGAGAAAAAAAGACTAGATTTAGTTTTGTCTTTGGAAGGTTCCCACGTGTATCCTACGCTGCAACTATGACGATTGACGGTCACAACCATACGCTGACGCTAAGATGACACATCTGAAAATGACAAATACATAGTTCGGATTTGACAAAAGAAATATACCTTCTCGAGTGTTTGACAGATCGATAAATCTCATACCTTCTCGAGTCACCATTTCACTATTGTTTCCCTCTCTCTCTTTTCTCGTTAAATTTCTTGTAATTATTGTCTTTCTAACAGCTGAGTCTAGAAGAATTTTATAAATAAGTATAGTTTAAAACGGCACAGAATCATAAAAGTAACATGAATGTTGTAAGAATATAATAGATTTATATGAAAATAGTACAATTTAAGAAACATGGACGGTTACGTGCAAGTGCATTATTTACAAGATTCAATAAGTGTCTTTGCTAAATTTTTAAGATCCAACGTATATTCCATATAAAACTCTAAAACAGTATTTTGGCTTACTATTATCGAGTTTATCTTACTCCTTTGGTCATTCCGATATTGCAAAGTAAACCAGCGACGTACCACAATGTAAACATGCGGTTGAAAAGAGAATCACAGTTACTTTTCTTCTCTCTTTTAGTCTTCGCAATACATAGAAAACAGCCTGTAGTGACCTTTATTCTTTGTTGGTATCAACGGTACTTGGTTTGGCAAATCATCATAATATAATAAATTATACATAAAGAAATCTTCATTCAATAATGAAAAAAAAATAATGTGTGCCGACCACTAAGGCACTAACTATAAGCTCAGTTTGTCAACGTTCACATGTTATCAGAGTGATAATGATAAGGCAAACATTATATGATAACATAAATGTTGTTATAAGTCATCTGCATATGTGTCTCCACGTATCCTTATGCCTACATATACATTTTTTATTTTTGCTAAATTGTAAATATTCATTCATGAAAATAAAAATGTCACACAAGTTGTTTTTCGAGTAAAAAAAAAAAAGTGGAAAAAGGACTTAAAGAACAATCTATTAGAACTAAAATGCGAACAATTTAGTACTTTAAACATTCTGATCTACAACCACCAAAAGTGGCTAGGAAAAACCATTCAACACTAACCGAACCCTAATCCTCCTACGACACTTTAAGGTACGAAGCCTGCTTCCCCTGCACTGCATGATCGTATATATATTATTCCAATTTTCTTTTCGGATTATGAATCCCATGCACTACATGATCCGGCTACTAAAATACGCTATTTAAATATGTAATGACAATTTTCAGGGTAGTTTTGTGACAAATTATGAATATATCTACAATAAGACATCAACTATGTATGTGGTCATAATATTTTTTGTGTCAAGTATTTATTTTTCTGTGTGTGACAAAGATCTCAAAGTATATGCATATAACAATAGTTATGAGCTTCTAACCAGATAAAGATATTAAAAATCACTTCATTATAAACAAACTAATTCGATTTTCTTAACCAGAAACTGTACTGAAAGATCCTATATTCACGAAACATGATCCACTTATACATATTACAATAGAAACGACTCAATACCACATGCTACATGACTTAATTTTTGTATCGAGATCCTTTTCTCAGATGGTTATATAGTCCTAAAAAATTGATTGATATCAGACCACCGAATAAAGAATGCTATTTCATGTGAACGAAATTTCCTATATTATATTGGATCTGAACATAGGTAAATGACCAGTGAACATTTATACGCATGTTCAAGCATGCCAGCTAACAATTAAAAGGCAGCACATAACTCGTTAAAGAAATGGGAAGAAGTGATAAGCACTAATAGATTCAACAAGTCCTCGAGAATAAGTCGTGTGTCTTATAATATAAGACTAGGTTGGCCAGGCCATCTGGTATATAATTATAATATGCATGAGCATTTGATAAATTCAAAACAGTTGAAATCTCTCTATCACTCTATATATAATACACCCAATTAATTATCTCCCTCGTTTATTTTTAGGGAAATTACTTAGGAGTTTCATTACTTAGTTGGTCGACGCCGACGTTATTGTCAAATCTTTATGTTTATTAAAACAGAGTTGTTGAAGACTTTGAGTTGCCCTTCATGTAAACCTCAGATTAGTTCAATATAATCAAACTGCTTCAGTGAATTCTTAAAAGAAACAAAAGTTTATTTGTATGACACGTTCTTAAGTTGAATAATTTAATCGAAATCAAAGTTCAAAACTATGTTGCTTTATTTTGACGGTGCATGCTCCTAATCTTTTGAAAACTTTCTAACACTGGTGGGCCTACAGAATTCTACGCTTATGGGCTCAATAATGTTTATCAGCTATGCCACTTATTATGGGTTCCATTGATGGGGCACTGGGCAGCTGCAGCTAGATGCAAAATCTGGTTTAACTTGTTGATGTGGAAGGAAAACCAATCAATCTAGAAACCAAACCGAAAATATCCAAACAAACCATAACAAATAACCATTCCAAACGAAATAAAAACTAAATAAACCGATTGACATGTTATTCTTTCAAGCTAGATAACATATTTTCTGAACTAGCATAAGAACATTGATAAATAGACTTTAGTTACGCAGTTCACATTATTTGAGAATCAATCCAAAGTATGCATAAGAAGTAACTGGACTTAAAGAGTTCTATTTTTGTTGGTGCTGAATAAGCCTCCTATGCTAAACAAGTAAGATAAAATCCATTTCTCTGAACAGTGAAAAACTTACAAAAATCTCAACATTTTACACATTTAACCGGTTGATAAACCGCCTCTATCTAATGTAATCTGTAACATAACCGGGTGCAAACTCCACAGAAATCAACAATTTTTTGAAACTTTCTACAACTAATCAAATCTTGATTCAACCATAAAGAAACACAGAGCCTTTCTTTAGCTTGGCAATGCAACGACCTCGAAATCTTGGAGAAGAACCTGATCTTTAAACCCACCAAGAAACTGACACAACCCTTCAAGAAACAGAGCAGCTTGATGCTCACTCGTAGCTCCAACAATATCCATGATCACACTCTTCCTCAAACGATTCGCGTCAACAAAGATACTCACAAGCTCCTCCATCTCACCCTTCGCCGCCTCATCCACACTCCCGGAAGCCGCCGCCGTAGTAACCGCCGTCTTCCTCTTCTTCCCCACCTGATACGAACCAATCCAATTCTCCGAGACACGAGCCACGAACCCTCTCTGCGCTTTCCTCACACGGTCCATCAAAACAGGAACCATAAGCCTCATGGTACACTCAATCTGATCAATCCTCATCACCAGCTCGTCCGACGGATCTCTCCACGCGGCGGCGGGGAGCTTCAACGGCTGACTCACGGGGTCAGGGATCAAGCGGAGGGTGTCCTCGTCTTCGTAGTCGGAATCTTGATTCTCGCGGTCGATGAAGGAGCGGAGGAGGTTGGTGAGGAGGTAAGGATGGATGTCGCCGAGGAAGAGGAACGGCGTCTCGAGGGAGTTGCGCCACGTAGGGAAGAGGAGGTGAGGGATGGTGTTGTGGTCGGCGGCAAGGTCTAGGGTTTCGTAGTACAGGACGAGGTGGCGGAGGACGAGGTCGACGTTGGAGGAGAGGACGGAGGCGGGAGCGGCGGAGGAGAGGGATTGGCGGAGGAGAGGGAGGCAGTTTTCGGTTAGGGTTTTGGACCAGTCGGAGTAGAAGTCGTTGAAGCGGCGAGTGGGTTTCTTGCGGGAGAAGATAGAGAAAGGCATTTTCTCTGAGACGATTTGTTTCTTAGTTTTTTTCTTTTTCTTGAGGGGTTTCTTTTTATATACGTAAGGTTGCTCTGTTTTTTTTTTTGGAGGGAAGGCAATATAACTGATTCGGTAATGTCGGTTATATTGGAAGCTAAACCGGAATATTCTGAATTCAATTTTGTTCGGTTCAGTCATTAGTATTTGTACTATCTGGTCTTAACCGCTTGAGAAACTAAAGGTAACGTATGTTCAATACAAACTTTGGCTCTAGTTAATTATTTGTGAAGTTCTGATATAGTGCAGAGAACTTTGATGATATTGAACCATATAGTTATTATACCAACATGACACATACATTACAAAAATTATACAAGGATAGTTCTGAGCATAGCAAAGCAAAACATTGATATAAAAAAAAAAATTAAAAAAACATTGAATAAAATCACCAATTTAAAAAAAAAATTAAAAAAATTCTTACTAAATTGCCTTTGGCCCACAACATCTCAGGATGTATGTATGTATGAAAAATTGGTCTCATCATTCATTTGTGTTAACAATTAAGTCTTGATTCATTTCCATTCCTTTGGTTACTCTTTTCATTGCTAGCTGAAGAACCCCTTCGTTCTCATATTTCCAGAAACATGCACTCTTTTTCAAGCAAGACTAAACCTAAACGTAAACATTTAGTTATGAATATTGTAAGAAATGAGAGATTATCTCATACATTAATATATGGCTAGAAATAATTAATCCACTGTTTTTATGTAGCCATGACAAAAGTTTGTTTTCTTTATTGTATTGGTCGCTTCATTGGTAAATAAATATGATTCGCTAATTCATTTCCTGAAATCAAGTAAATTGATAGTTCGATGAGACATACAATTTTTGGAATCTGATTATATCAACAGTGATTGGTTAATGATGTAGGAATTATTGACTAGTTTGGTGTTGGATTCTAGTGATTATATAATTCAAGTCAGAAAATGTCAAAAGGATAAGGAACATGATTATATATTTAGCAGCAAAACATTAAGATCCGTGATTGGTGGATTAACAACAAGTGAACAAATTTAGAATATGGCATATCAAAATTTATTTTCATTTGATCATATTGTCTTCTTGTCCCCGAAACGTATCTGACGTTTTACTTGCCTTGTTAGTCTTTCGCTGTTCGTATTTTTTTCCTGCATACTGTTCAATAGTTAATGTCCATTGCCATATCCATTTTATTATCTGGGTCGTTTTAGCTTGACTCAAGCTGGCTTATTCTAATATATATATATTTATGCATGGTTCATCACAATTAAGTTGCTCTTGAATGATATCTTCTTATTTCAGATCTCAAAAGTGATACCAAACACAGCTAAACACATTCTAAGTTTTTTGGGCTGTATATACAAAAATTGTTAACATCACATAACTAATTATTAAAGCGAATAATGTTCAACAAATTTTGAGAATTTATTTACATCAATGAATCACATTGAATCAATAGAAATAATACATCAATTCTAATATAAAACTGCGATAATCAATGGTCCCCCTACATGAAATGATATATTTGAAATTGTCGTTTTTCTATCTTTACTCGGTCGGCTTGGGAGGATTCATGTGGTCTATTTAGTAGTATTAAGCTATTAACATAATTAATTAGTTGATATGATAGATTTGTGTACAAATAATCAAGTTATGTTGTCATTAGAAGCTCAAAAATTATCATCAAAAGATGCATCTTGAGTTATAATACATCAAATTATTACGTATATCATGTGAAGCTTTTTGGAACTGGTTATCTAGATACTCCTACTGGATTAGTTGGTTATATCCCAAGATCTTGATTCCTTTGTTGGTGGATAGAACTGTGAATCTGTGATCAATGCTGTGTCAATATATTGGATTATGTCTGGTAGCCTGGTAGGCCACAATAAGTTACGTTAGAAATATACCAAAATCATACACAGATCATGTAAGTTGTTCAAAACAATCTTTTAAGTTTACAAAAAACATGCAAAAACAATCGCATGCATTAGTTTATAATTTCTGAGTTGTTAGAGATGCTGTATTTACTCAACTATGCTGTATCCAATCGAAGGACTATTAAATCAAAGCCAGCATATCCACGTTAGTTATATGTCATAAATATATGTTACAGATACGGGTTTGGAGAATGGAGGTTAAAGGAAAAACAAAGTCATAAGGTAAGAACACATGCATGATGGGTGTATTGTACCGAATGTTTCAAAATTAGGTACACAAAAGTACATATATTTGTTACTTCTTATCCTTCCATTCGATAAAGCCTCCCAGTTTCTTTCTTTTTTTATTTGTTTTTTCGCCAAACAACTGTTATTTTCAAAAGCAATAAATTGAATCTAAGAAAATGGTGTTAGATGGGCTTACGCACATTTAAACAGAATTAAATCTGTACTATATAATTACGATTTTATTAAACTTTTCAGAATAAATCTTTTTTTTTTTCAGAATAAATCTTACAATCTAAAGGAGTAATAAAGTGACCACTGGATGAAGATAAATTCGAGAAAACACTATTGAGTGTGAGGTTTATGAACATTTCTTTTAACCCCTTACAATGATAGAGAGATCATTAAACCATGGTCGAGATTAGAGTATACCCATCAGTGATACTGGACATGCACAAATTCTTAGGCGAAATTTTAATTCTGTCAATCACGGCTTGACATGTGGCGAATCCGTGACGATCTGGGTTCATCACGACGAATCCACGTACGTCGAGTTCACCACTTTTTTCCTCGAAAATCGTGTGAACTCCACCTAAAAACTCCTAAAAGGTATGCTCTAATTCGCGAAAACTAGTCTATAGAGCGTCGGGTATTTTTATAATCTAAAAGTCAATCACCGTATATATATTGGTTAATAGTAAATGAAATAGCTCAATAATTTTACATATTGATCAATATTTTGTTACAGAAAATATATTGGTTAATAGTAAGTGCGTAGCTACTAACTAGTCTAAATTTTGATACAAAAAAAATCTCTGCCTGGTGACAAAAACATGTCTTATTCATATATATATTTTTAAAAACTTAGTTAAAATATATAATGATTCTGAAAGAGAAAAGGAAAGGGAGCACTTTCTGTGAACCGAAGCATGTTATGCAGATCGCACGCGCCGTGCCGACTGCCGACCAAATCTCTAATCCATGTCTCTCCTACACACATGTTCGGCTTTTGTCTTCATCCTATATTTTAGTAAAAAGGAAAAAAATAATAATTTCTCATAATATTTATTTTGTTTTGACTTGAAGTAACTTAATATCCGTAGAAGGTTTATGTTTGATCTCCATATCTGGGATATATCTTTAAACATGGCCGTCGTTTATGTTATTCTTATATTTTTTATATTGGATTTGGATAGATCGAGTATTCTTATCAAACTTGGACTAAGACTTAACTAGTCCATATACATAGACTGATAGACATACCCATATGTGTGCATGTACACTAGACGACATATTGAACATTTAGATGATTAAACAAATGGGTATGATAACAATAAACTCAAATCGGGTCCTCTATATTCAATTATTAACAAACATTGTTTTTACTCCCTCCCGTAAGGATAAAGTTTCACTACTTCGTGTGTGTTATCATGGTGTTAAATAACAAATGAAGATATAAAACATGCCGTTTACATTCGATGTTTTAATCTCTCAAAGAAAACACTTGGATATTTCAAATGATAAAATATAATCCAAAAAGTTGTATAGAATCACTAACACCATGCTGCTGCATCAACATTCTAAACTTCGTATAAAGATTGTAACCAAAGAAAAACTTGGGATACAAGAAATGTTACAAGGAAATTTTTGTCATTAAATTGCATATTACCGTACAATAGTTGAGCTTGACTTTGAAAAGCCTTTGCACATTAATTGAGAGATTGACCTTCAAAACGTTAACACGCCATGACTTTTTCACTAATGATATACACCATACAAAAAGGTCTGGTCATCAAAAACATAAGCTTAACCGTTAATTCGTTCTGCTACTTGTTATCAAATCGTGTATAGCATGATATATTTTTGTTCAACCATTTGACAAATACACTTGAATTAAGAGTTCGGTCTTAGCCGAAAGTAGCCTCATGTGCGTAAACAGCCAACGAAGGTTCAATAAACATAAATTTCTCGTGCTACGAAGAATTAGTTATGTGTTTCAAAAGTAAAATCTGTTGTAAATTTCTCGTGATACAATGATTTTTCTTTTTCAAAAAAATGACAATGAACAAATTTTTTTTTTTATCAAAGACAATGAACTAAAAAATACGACTATACAATTCTAAGAACGAAATCAAAATAATTGGTATAAGTGACATGTTAAATTTGGAAAACACAACATCAAATATGCACATGTGGTATATACACGCACGCACACATAAATTACCGTTCAACGGTCACACCTCAAAGGCTATATAAAGATGGTTGCTTTTCTCTATTCTCAGAACCAACTCAAAGTCTTCATCTTCATCTTGAACTCTAACACAAAACAGAGAAAGAGAGAGAGACATATAGCAAATTAAAGCCACAATTTTTCGATCTAATCATCTTCTCCACTTCAAACCCATTTCTCAAAACGTATTTTTAAATCATAAAATCTCCAAAAGTTTTCATTTTGTTTCTGAATAACAATGAAGAGGCTCAGAGGTTTCAAGATCGGACACAGATTCGTGAAGATCTTCAAATGGATAATCCGAAGTAGAAGAATCCAACCCGGGAAACGCCAATGCCTAACCGGAATTCTCAACCCAGTTTCAAAAATATGTTCTTTAGCACGGTGTCTCCGTCGTGGAGCTAATAGACTATGCGGAGGAAAGAAAACGGGTCAGACCCGGTTGGGTCACGAACCAAAACCGGTTGCTGTTCCCAAGGGACATTTAGTTGTTCATGTCGGAGAATCTGGTGATGATACGCGGCGAGTGGTGGTTCCGGTGATTTATTTTAACCATCCTCTGTTCGGAGAGTTGCTGGAACAGGCGGAGCGGGTTTACGGGTTTGATCAAACGGGTCGGATTACGATACCTTGTCGTGTATCGGATTTTGAGAAGGTTCAGATGAGGATCGCCGCATGGGATCGTTGCCGACAGAAGCGGACTTTCAAGATTATTTAATTTTGACTTTCACAAAATAAATAAATAAATATTTAGCTTTTTATTAATAGTGGAGGAAAAAAAAGTACAAATGTCAATTAGAGAGATGAGAACCTCCCCTCCACTTAATGTTGATTATCAGCTAATAACATCATAGGTTATACAAACTACATCTTATGTTATATTTGTAATGATAAAACTACTTTATATATTGTAATACAGAAAGTGGAAACTTTGGATTCCAGCTAGATATCTATGTTGTTTTTTCTTCTTAGTACACAAGTGATATTGTGTGGCATCTGTCATGACTATCAAATATAGTATATGTTACCAACACGAACATATCAGGAGTTTATTAGAACATGGGGTTAGTTATATATGCTATTATGGAGTAAGGTTATATATTGGTGGGGATATACATCATGTGTTATATGATAAGGTTTGACAAGGCATAGTCATACTGTGATAAGGACTAGACTAGTGAAAGAAGGATCCAATTCCTATTATGGTTAGGCTTATGAACAGACTTTGAACTGTATATACTCTTTGTGTTTACAGTCTGATGAATCAAGTCAGTTAGAGATGAGATCATGAACCCTATCTTAGTATGGTTAGGCGTGTGAATCGAAGTTAAAGTTTATGTAGAAGTTTTGTGATTTAAACAGATCATGAATTAAAGTTTATGTAGAAGTTTTGTTATTAAAACAGATCATGAATTCACTATTATCTAACATTGGAAGTCCGGAGAGAATGAAATATTGTTGTCTTGAAATTTCAATAGGTAGCGAACTTATTAGTGTTGATCATTTGGGTAATGACTAATGACCAATTAAAGTTAAACAAGGGAGTTCATATGGTTTCCACTGTTCAACAGATGCAAAACTAATAGGGAAAATTGTGGTTGGGAGCTAGAATATGCTACATTTTTAGTATAATGAACAAAGAATACAAAGTAAGATTTAACATTTATGTCTTACAAATTTGTAGCTCTTTGGTTTCTGTAATTATTTCAATCAGAAATTTTAATGGTGGACAAAGTCAATGTATAATCACAATATATAGTGTTTAACTTAGTTTAATTCGCTATAAAAAGCATCTAGCTGGAGTAGCTCAGTTGGTTAGAGCGTGTGGCTGTTAACCACAAGGTCAGAGGTTCGACCCCTCTCTCTAGCGATTTTTTTTCTCTTTTATTTCCTGCATCTAAATCAAAGAGAAGTAAGTAAACACAACAACTATAAATCATGATCTTGAAACCAAGCACCTCCTTGTCTCTAAGAATGAAGGCCTTGACAAGATTGTGTAATTTCAGATTTGCTCCGAAGCGAAAGATCATAATTTCTAGTATTTTCCTTAATGGAATGGGGTTATTGCTATTTAGTTATGCTTGCATTGTGATCTTTAACACTTGACCCATTTGAATCTTTTTCGCACCTCAAAATGTTTTGGGGTCTTTCTTTGGTTAGCTAGTATACTTTTTGGTCAACCGGACTATTGAAACTTCCAAAAAGCTTTTACAGAGCAACGTTACTTGTGACCTGCATCTAAACCAAAGAGAAGTAAGTAAACACAACAACTACAAATCATGATCTTGAAACCAAGCACCTCCTTGTCTCTAAGAATGAAGGCCTTGACAAGATTGTGTAATTTCAGATTTGCTCCGAAGCGAAAGATCATAATTTCTAGTATTTTCCTTAATGGAATGGGGTTATTGCTATTTAGTTCTGCTTGCATTGTGATCTTTAACACTTGACCCATTTGAATCTTTTTCGCACCTCAAAATGTTTTGGGGTCTTTCTTTGGTTAGCTAGTATACTTTTTGGTCAACCGGACCATTGAAACTTTCAGAAAGCTTTTACAGAGCAACGTTACTTGTGACCTGCATCTAAACCAAAGAGAAGTAAGTAAACACAACAACTACAAATCATGATCTTGAAACCAAGCACCTCCTTGTCTCTAAGAATGAAGGCCTTGACAAGATTGTGTAATTTCAGATTTGCTCCGAAGCGAAAGATCATAATTTCTAGTATTTTCCTTAATGGAATAGGGTTATTGCTATTTAGTTCTGCTTGCATTATGATCTTTAACACTTGACCCATTTGAATCTTTTTCGCACCTCAAAATGTTTTGGAGTCTTTCTTCAGTTAACTAGTATACTTTTTGGTCAACCGGACCATTGAAACTTTTAGAAAGCTTTTATAGAGCAACATTATTTGTGACCTAAGCAATTTAAAAAAAAAATTGAAGGATTCTGAAAAAGTCAAGTTAAGAGACTAAACTTTGATCAATTTGCCTGTATGAATTTATCAAAACGTTGCATCCGGAAATAAATCGACACTAGAAAATAACACCACAGTTTATAGCAATTCGTGAGATAAAGCATAGTAAACAATTTTTTTTTCTTTTCAAATTGCTAATAATTTCACGTAAGGAACATTGTCCATCATAAACAAAAGCGATGTCAACTCAATGATATTTCCATAAAAAATAATATTACAAGTTTTATTTATTCAACTATAGTTTGAAAAATGCTATATGAGCATATTAATATGTTTTTAGTAAGTTGGCAATTTGCCCATTTTTAATTGTTTAAACGATCAAGTAGTGACCTTATCAATGATTAATCCAGATGGGTACTCACAATGTAAAGCTTGCATGTTCGTACGTACTACACTAAGATATATTGATTTAGAGCTTTATATGTATATAACTGATCATGCTTAGCATTTAGAGCTTTCTTGTTTTAGTTTTAGCCACCAAACAAAAATGATTGTAGTATGATTTTTTTCATCTTTTTGTTCTCTCTTAGCTTCATAATATAACTGTTAGTGTGTTATATTTGTCTCTGTTCTTCAATTTTCGAAAACGTGTGGAACACTTAAAAGTTTAGGCACATCAACATCATCAGTGTGGATCAATAACGAACACGAAAACACATGCATGTTCAGTTACCTGATCTAGAAAGGATTTTGAAAAATGTATTGTTCCAATAAATTCGAATGGCACTTGTCACTTGCTTTGGATCGGTTCTCCAAGAGTGGCTCTCACGTTAACACAATAATGCTCCACCCCCAAGTTTACTTTCATTTCCTTGGAAAAAACATTAAGATTTATGCCAACATTTATATGTATATATTTATTATTTGGTCAGCAAATACAGGCCATTTTGAATTGATTTTCTGCTAAGACTCTTATAAAATATATCCCAGTCTCATAAAAATAATCAAATCAATGCGAAAGAATGAATCAAATGGCAGGAACTAATTTGTTTAGAAACGAGAAGGTCGTAGAGATTGGGTCAACGATGTAAAACTCTGTTAGACTTTGTATTAGTAACATCACCAATGTACATTCCAACACTCTACCCACACATGTATATATATATATATGATGATAATGTACTCTTGAGAAAGCCATATACGAACAAAGGAAAACGAGCTAATACTCAAAACAAAAAACAAATTAAACCTTTCAGACAACAATCATTCATGGCTTACACTACCAAGAATCCGGCAGCAGCTGCGGTCGTGACAGCGGTGCTAGTTTTAGCGGTTATGATGGCTCCCCGTTGGACGGAGGCACAGCTGGATGCTGCAGTGTGCACGGTGTTGATTGCTGACATCACCACAGAATGCTACTTAACCGGGACTGTGACGCCATCTGCAGAATGCTGCAGCGATCTCAAATCGGCGACTGATAGGCAAGTAACTTGTCTCTGCGACAATGTCATTGCACATCCTTCTGCAAACAACGTCACACAAGCTGTCTTGGAGCTATACCACAACGAGTGTGGCGTTGCTGATAAATTCGCCTGCAAAGGTACCTATTTTAAATTTTCCAGCCTTTTATATGCTTATTTTGGAGGTTGTAGGAGTTTTATAGTTTCAATCTTATAATATAGATATACATGGTAATTAATTGATTTTGGTTTTGCTGCAAAACAGGAAAGCCCAGTGGAGGAGCAACGAACAAGATCAGTGCATCAGTTGGTCTACTTGGTTTGGCTGCAAGTCTGTTCTTTAATTAATTGAAGCTTTGCCCTATTTAATATTATGCAACTCTTATTCTTTCTTGTATTGTTGTCTTTGTTTGTTTTTTATTTTTTGAATCTGACAAGTCGAAAACCAATATAAACATCTAGTTGATTATTGCATTTGTAACAAGCTTGTGGTAAATGATTGTATTGTAAGTCCTCTGCTTCTGAAAATTATTGGATTATTCTTAATTATGATCACAGAAAAAAATGTTAGAAAATAAAATGTTTTCAAAACAGGACCAACTTATTGATTTACATCATCTCCAACCAAAACTTGAGTTACACATGAATACTCCCATTACTTTTTACTACAGTAAAAGTTAGACATCATAGTGTTAGGATTATGATATTTTCTTAAATTATAAAATAACTAATTTCAGAACTTTCTTTTCTAGAATTATATCTTTAAATATTTTTATTCATTTAAAATTGAAATCATATAGACTTTATATATGTACATCTACCCAATAGTATTCAAACATGTTGAGTTGAAAAAATAAATTTTATTTCTGTTTAAAGTATTTTGGTTTATGAAAGCATTGGGTTGACCAAAAAAAAAGTATTTTGGTTTGGTCGGGTCGGTCGAACCAGTATCCTCTCAAGAAGTCCGGTTCAAACCTGACGATGGTCTTATCCGTTTATGATAGAGAAAGAAGAAGAAGGTGCTAGAACATTATTTTCGAAACTAAAACAAAAGACTCAAAAAAGAAAAAGACAGATTTTTAACAAACACTTCATCATACCTATAAACCAAATCACACTCTTTGTCTCCTCTCTCTCTCTCTCTCTCTCTCTCTGTGCGATCAGAAACGATGGATGCAAAGAAGCTAAGTGAACTAAAGCTCTTCATTGAGCAGTGCAAGTCTGACCCTTCCCTTCTCTCTACACCTTCCCTCTCCTTCTTCCGCGACTATCTCCAGAGGTGATGCTTCCATCTAAATCTCCTTTATGCTATTGATTTGTAGCTCTATGTTGTTGAGTATTCAGAAAGTTTTGATATTTGTGTGTCTGTTTGTGGAAAGTGTACTGATCTCTAGTTGAAATCTCGTGGGATTGATATACCCTTTTACCCCTTGTTGAAGAAAGGTCATGTCTTTGATCTGTGAGGCCACTCTATTGTATTGTATTCATTTCTGATGAGTGTTTCTCTCTTTGTGATGGTTTTCAGTCTTGGTGCTAAGATTCCTACTGCTGCTAATGAAGAACACAAAGACTCCAAAGCGGTATATCATCAATACTTTTGGTTGAGATATGTGTTTGCAGAAAGGTTTGTTTGTTTTGATTTATTGTTTCTGTTTTAACAGAAGAGTTTCGTAGTGGAAGAAGAGAGTGATGAAGATATGGAGGAAACTGAAGAGGCAAAACCCAAAGTGGAGGAAGAGGAGGAAGAAGAAGAGGATGAGATTGTTGAATCTGATGTGGAGCTTGAAGGAGAGACTGTTGAACCTGATAATGATCCTCCTCAGAAGGTAGTAGTAATATATGATTTTACTACTTTCTCTCTGCTATTATATCTCTTTTAACTTCTTTTGTTTTTTGTTTTGGGTTTAGATGGGAGATGCATCAGTTGAAGTAACCGATGAGAATCGAGAAGCTGCTCAAGAATCTAAGGGCAAAGCCATGGAGGCTCTCTCTGAAGGGAATTTCGATGAAGCAATTGAGCATTTGACTCAGGCTATAACGTTGAACCCAACATCAGCTATTATGTATGGGAACAGAGGTGAGTGTACTAGTTGATTTTATTCGGTTTAACTAGTAGTAAAATGAGTTTCTGTGCCTAAACATGTCTTAAATATTGTTGGTTTTCAGCTAGTGTTTACATTAAGTTGAAGAAGCCAAACGCTGCCATTCGAGACGCAAACGCTGCATTGGAGGTACAGTGAGACTATAAACTTCATCTAAAGACTTTGTTTTTTCTAATGATGGTAAATCTTTCTTTGTTTGGGAATTGCAGATTAACCCTGATTCTGCCAAGGGATACAAGGCACGAGGTATGGCTCGTGCCATGCTAGGAGAATGGGCAGAGGCTGCAAAAGACCTTCACCTTGCATCTACCATAGACTATGATGAGGAAATTAGCGCTGTGCTCAAAAAGGTATTGATTGGTTCAAAAACAATGCCATTAGTGAAGTTGTGTTACTCACTTTCTTGGAATTATTACTGTAGGTTGAGCCAAATGCTCATAAGCTAGAGGAGCATCGTAGGAAGTATGACAGACTAAGGAAGGAAAGAGATGACAAAAAGGCTGCACGTGATAGACAACGTCGCCGCGCTCAAGCACAGGTAGATAGAGCTTTGTTAGACTCATTCATGATACCTATCAGTCTAATACTAACTTGTATTTGACAATATCAGTTAGCTAGCTAAGTGGGGTTTAATTGGATAGTCATGTTTTAGGTTTTGTCTAAATATCTGGGGCTTATCCATGTATTCTTTTTCTGTTTTGTAAGGCTGCCTATGATAAAGCTAAGAAAGAAGAACAATCATCATCAAGCAGACCATCAGGAGGTGGTATGCCAAGCGGTTTCCCTGGAGGTATGCCCGGTGGATTCCCTGGAGGTATGCCTGGTGCAGGCGGTTTCCCTGGAGGTATGCCAGGTGGTTTTCCGGAAGGAAAGCCTGGTGCAGGAGCTGGTGGTATGCCTGGTGCAGGTGGTATGCCGGGTGGTGTTGACTTCAGCAAAATATTGAATGTAAGATTGTGACTATTTGTGAATTTGCATAAACAAGAAGGGATCTGATATTGTGAGAATGGTTTCATATTTTTGTGAGCAGGATCCAGAGCTAATGACAGCTTTTAGCGACCCAGAAGTCATGGCTGCTCTTCAAGATGGTATGACTCCGGTTAAAAACTACTGTTAAATGTTATACATATTCTTTTGAGTTATTTGTAGTTTTGAAAGATATGTTGTGGTTGAACAGTGATGAAGAACCCTGCGAATCTAGCCAAGCATCAGGCGAACCCGAAGGTGGCTCCGGTGATTGCAAAGATGATGGGCAAGTTCGGAGGAGGACCCAAGTAAAAAAACAGAGCAACAAACAACAGCTTGTGTCTTTTGCAATTTATGTGTTTAACTTAGTGAGATGAGTGATATGCTGTGTTGAGAATCTTTTATTATATTTTCGTTGTGAGAGAAGTTTGAACCCTTTTGCAAGTTCGTTAATAATATTACCTCATGTCGTTTCTTCACTTTAAGGTTTTTTGTAAATAACAAAAGCAAATCAAGTTTTGTCTTATGGCCATATATGGTGGCATTGTGTTATGAAGGTTCGTCTCCCATGTCTATGAAAATTGGTAGAAACTGAACATCATTAGAGTTTAATAAGTTATCAGTTACTGACGATTATTCTAGTATGCTATAGTTGCAAGAACAGAAATCCATCAATAAAAAAAAAAAAAAAATATATATATATATATTTGATGGTTGGTAGATTTCATTTTCTACCATCAAAATGAAATCTACCAAAACATATATTATTCGAAAATTCATTTTGACATTTCCAAAAGTTTTACTATATACAAGTGTGCCACACTTTGCATTGTGTGAGTAGACAAGTCGGCAATTCTTAAGAGACAAATGTGTAATATTTTGTGATCCACAAATTTGAGTGGAGATGTATTTTTTTCAAGGGCATTTAAGGTGATGAAGAATATAAGGATTTTGTTTAATTCGATCGTTGACAAAGATGTCGAGACCAAATATATACAAGTCTTAGTGTTGACGGCGTTGTTACGTTTCCATTTAACTTTGTCGTCGTATATCATCCATCTCATTTCAAATGGTTTGACCTCAAAATCTTAAAAAAGCAACTTCACAACAACTATGAAGTAAACACTCAGTTTACTGTTTGAGTTCTTTGAATCTATCAGAGTCTGCTCACTTGTAATTTAATAGCAACTGGTAGATTAGTACCTACAATATTCCAATTTTGAAGGGATTATGAGGTTGGTAAGAAAAAACATGTCCTGAAATTATTTAACTATTTTTAATTATGTGCACTACTGAAAACATACTTCCTATTATTATTTTACAATTATGTGAGTGACTGAACACATTTTGAAAACGATATGGAAATCCAAACTGTTTTACGGCTAAGATGCTTAAATCAAATGGGTCTTTTGCCAAAAACAAATGTGTTGGTGTGACAACTGATTCAATTCAGGAAGGATTGGGATGTTGATGTCACTGAGAAATTCCTCCACATACTCAATTAATTGATTAAAATCATTTCATCTTCTAAAATTAATTAAAGAAAAAAACTAAAAGACCAAATATACATAGTCAAAGAGAAAAATCTCAAAATAGGAGCCACAAATATTCTAAGTTAGAAGGTTCAAACGTTAATTAATAGTGAATCTTAGATTCGCAATGGTCCAAACTGAGAAGTGAGAAACTAAACCAAATAGTTTATTGATCATCGTTTGATGTTTTTTAGTTCATGCCTTTTATAAACTAACGTTTAGTTTGAAGTAGTTTTATTAACAAAGCACGCAAAATGATACAATGTTAACTTTTATTAATTTGTATACTCATATTTTTCTTAAGATTATTCATGCATAAAAAAAAAAAAAAAAATACACACATACAAAAGGGAATATGGTGTGTCTCAAGCTCCCTACAGTTTATTCTAACCTAAAGTTGGACATGTAAATAATTACTATACAAACCTAAACAGACTTAAACTTATCTTTTTTCCTGACTTTGAGGAACTTTGATGTACACCATACACTAATGAATAGTACTTGGAAGTCACGGTGCTCCCTTGCTGCTTTATATGCATTTATTCGCTACTACTAATATATTTATAATTGTATGCGTATATGCACATATACCTGCCACGTTTGCATAAAACATGACACTAGCTAATGCTTCTGATTGTGATTCATCTCCGTTGAGTTTCCAATATGTCCTGGTGAGAGTCAAAACCCAAAATCATGTACACCAAAGTCTTGGCAATAATCCAGAAACGTCCACTCCTTGCCGTTGATTCCTTCCGGTGACCATATCGGAAAATCTGATCCGGCGCCTGAAATATTGTTGTCATTATGATATGATGTTCCACTAAGGCCATAGTTACTATCACTCCAAGAAGCCTCAGCGTTAGTAGTTTCCTCGGACCATAAGTAACTAAACAGTTCTTCATCATTATAAATGTTGCTAAGTATGTTATTATCCGTGGAACTGTTTTGACCAGTAACCGTGCTGCTGCTTTCATCTTCTGTAGTCGTGCCATTTGTCTCTTTGGTGGTGGTGCTGCTCCTTGGCTCCTTTGAGGTATTATCTGAAGTCGAGGAAATGTTTTTGGGATTTTCGGTATTATTAGGTTCTTGGTTTAGAGGGTGATGTGTCACAGGGTCAATTCCCATATTAACAAGTTTTTTCTTGATGTGAGTATTCCAATGGTTTTTTATTTCGTTATCTGTTCTTCCGGGTAATCTTGAAGCTATCTTAGACCACCTACAATACAACCAATGGTTTTAAGAAAGTATAATCAAATAAATAATATTTTACGAAGTGTTGGTGGAGATGCTTAAATCTATGAATATAAACACAAGGAAATTGACAAAAGTAAGTTAACATTATCTTCCGGAGAGAAAGACGTTACTTTGTCTTGAAGTTTATGTCAAAAAGATTACGAATTAGTTCGTCTACATAAGTATACTATTCTACAGTTTCAAAATAAATAATAATTCTACTTGTAGGAAAATAATACACGATCCAAACCAAATATTTAATTACCTTAAGTCTCTAATTTTTGTTAACGTAAAAACATTAGCAAATTTTGATAGTTTTAAACTCCAATAAATCTACAAAAGATTGAGAATGAATAAAGAAAATTAAGCCGAGTAAATATATGATTAGTTATTAAAGCTTACTTGTTGCCGAGACGAGCATGAAGATCGATGACAAGTTGTTCCTCATCGTGAGAGAGAAGGCCTCTTTTCAAGTCAGGCCGGAGGTAGTTGGTCCACCGGAGGCGGCAGCTTTTCCCACAGCGGCGGAGACCGGCCAGCTTCGGCAAAGCACGCCAGCAACAATGGCCGTTGGTGAGTATGAAGCTTATGAGCTTCTTGTCTTCCTCCGCCGTCCATGGCCCCTTCTTCACCACCAGCTTGTCGCAGCATGGCTGCCTCCCCATGTGCGTGTATATACTTTTTGTTGATGTTATTGCGTATAATATGTTTGTTTTTTTTTTAGATGTTCGAAGGGATTTTGATTATAATAGAGTAGAGGGAGGGAAGAGAGATGCGAAAATTTAATTTATTGAGGATTGAAATATCAACAACTTGCGAGTTATGTTATAAGCTCACCAAAGCTTACCCACCTATATATAACCTTATGATCACACCTTTCCCCCCAAAAAATTGTTATTAAATAAAATGAATTTACACACACATTTGTATTATATATATATATGTGTATATATATATTTTTTTTTCAAAAACAATTGCATATATATATTTATATATAGATATTAATATACAGTAATGATATAAGATATATTAGTTGTTTGAACGTTACATATGATAAAGTTGTTTATTTTTTTTAAATATATATATATATATATACCTTTAACAAAACAAGAAAAAAATGCTTGTTAAAATTGATAAATAATTTGAACAAAAAAATGATAAATAAAAACAAAGTTTACTTCACTACAAATTCACGCGACAAACTCAATGCCCTAAGTATAGGTTTACTGTCTTAATATTCAACTTTTTCATCATATAGCATATATGTAACTCTTTGCTTAGAGGTTGATTCTTGACAAATCAGAGAAAATACAATTAACTGTTTTGTGAGAATATATTAAATTGTAACTTATTCACGAGATTATAACTAATTAATCACATAAATAACAAAAGAATATATATGCTCTAAATCAGAATTATGCATTATATGTGTAAAAAAAAAGGTACACATAACATATGTATATACAGATGTCATGATAGGGAAATTACAACAGTTTGGAAGAAGATTTTTTGTATCTTACTTCATCTATGAATATATATTGCAATGATGTATTATACACACATACAATGATTCCTTTAGATTTTATTTTGAATGGTTCATTTTTGTATATTTAATAGATCAATGAGGAGTTAATTAGCTAAAAACATAAAGCTGGTTATATAAATAAGATTAATCTAGTATATAATGATTAAGGTTAAGAAGTATACTTTGTCTTACTTTGTCAAATCTGTCGCAAATAGGCTCAAAGAAAGGAGTGTTGGGGATGTTGCATTTGGTTGGTGAAAATGACTTGAGAACTAATGTGAAAGGATAGGGTGCGTGCCAACGTACGCAATCACACGTGCGACTCATATGCTTTTTACCCAAATACTTGTTCTTTATCAAATAAATACATAAGTTCGTATAGTTTATAGTCCCACAATTTCATAGCTAATGAGATGATCCACATAAAAATAAACAAATCATAATCAGACAATATATAATTTAAAGAATGAATAACACTCCAAATCATGTCAACAAACTAACCTTTTTACTAGAACGAATATATCTCGTCGTCGATACGGTAACACAAACATAAACGAATATGTATCTGACACGTAGGTGTACACGTATAGACCACTATATCAATTTAGGTTCTGGACAGTTCTGATCTTGCGACTTGTAGGTGACTTGCAGTTTTGGGTTCATGGTATTGTTACAAAGTAGTGTCTTTGTTTCAATATTTAAACTAAAATATTCTTTATCGTATAAATTTACACAAATGTTTACCAGACGTGTGATTCTGTGACTAGGTGCTATTTGTTTATTCAGATCAGGAGTGTTTCAAGAAAATCTTACAAAAGAATGTATATACTACATATGATATTAACGTCAGGTGAATGATATTGCGTAGGTTTAACAAAAAATACATTGTTAAATACTCATACGTAAAGCGAGACATTCATTGACCTGCATACTGATCTAGAGTTGTGACCCAAATTCTAAATAAATATGGATATGGTATTTTAGGGTTTTGGTGTGTAATGGTGTTGATATGTTGCATATGTAAACTTAATTTGGGCCATTGAAGTGCATTGCCAAAGCGTTCATTCATTTGCTTTCAACCTGTTTTAAAGAAAGGATGTTGACTTTGAATTCTGATTTACTGGGATACAAAATCCGCAATTTACATTATTATTTCTTTTAGAACCCTCTATATGTTCACATGGTAACTAATCAGAAGTGTGTTATATTTCTGCTGTACGAGACAATGACAAAGTTGATTTCAATGAAATGAGATTGTAATTAATTCTTTAGCATTTTTTCCTTGATTCCGATTTCGCTGACTTATGTTTTGTGCTACTGCTCAAGAAAATATTTACAAAACATAAATTTTCTTACTACGATTGTCCACGCCAAATACATATGTTCACACTTCTGACGTACAAAAATCTCGGTTGCATTTCCCTGTGGCTGCTGTGAGTCACTAGATTCACTAGTCTTATATTTATCGTTGGTTGAATCATTATTAGGTAAGTAATACGTATATTTACTGAATTTCTGTCTTATAAAAATAATTCAGAGATTAGTAAGTGGTTATAAAATTATCGTACAACTTGTGCCTCCTGTCTTCTTTGTTAATCATGGTCCCCAGATAAACTGTAACATACACAAGTCCCAAGTGTTTGTTTGCGTGTGATTAAGACTAACCCTAATGGTAGAAAAACAAATCAATAAAAGAAAACTATCTACTGTGACTCGTCAACAAAATGTATCTCTAAATATATACTCCGACTTCTGAACACAATTCCATTGCAAATAGGTTTTTTGAACATAGGTTTAAATAGTCTTTTCTGATTGTTTCCGACAATTCATATTCTATTTTTCTCGTTAAAAATAAAATGAATTGTAATGAAATAGTTTGTTTGTAATACACTAACAAGTAACAAACGTGTTTTTCTTCATTTTTCAATCTTAAGTTGTTTATATCTTAGACTATGTGAGGTCCCCTTATTAGCATAAAAGGTCTCCAAAATGAGAATATATATGATTAAGTCTCTTAAACTCAATAATATATCAACATATTAAAGTGACAGTTCAACACCTTAGGAATCGATATTTCGCTCTAAACCCCACCACTTTCTTCTATATCCACAACTTTCATGTTCTAATTATTTCTAATTAACTCAGAAACAAGACTCTTAATCATCGCTTTCCCCTTAATCAAAGTTTTAAATCATCTTCTTGCTTTAGTCCCATTTCCAAGTCACCACTTACGTTACTCATGGGTAATGCCATCGTCATTATATTATGCATGCATATATATAGATAAAGAAATGTATGGAACTCTATAAGTAAACGATGTGCTATATGTATGTGAACCCCCTTTTACTGTATATATGTATACTGTATATACATGTTCATATTTTTGTAGAAATCATGTTGGTGAAAAAACAAATGATTTATGTTGAACAAATAACATCCTTTTCACTGCATAATTTGAGTGACACATTGAGTACCCTCTATCTGACAGTCTAATCTTGTATGTATAAATGGAAGACATTATACATTTGCTATTATGTTATATATTGTTAAGTCATTTTAAGAAATATAGATTATTAGCTTTCTGTATTTACCAAAAACGATTTTTTTTTTTTAATTACCAAGAGGTTCGGGGGAAACTCCAATCACACAGTACAGTATGTAATATTAGTTTTATCTCATTGGTCATTCGAGCTGAGACCTCTGACAAAAAAAATAACAAAGATTTTATACAACTAAAATTAAGGAAACTGATATAATCTACATTGGCCTCTATGAGGAACTCTCTCATCTCTTACTGAATGTTCTTACAGTTGGTCAATCTGGAATCCGGTTGCCATCTGGTCTTGATCTCCAGCCAACTCGTGATTGGGATCAACATCTCCACCTTCGATCTATGTGATTTGGTCTAAACAGATAATAGTAAACCAGCTAATTAAATCAACATTTTTTTTCATTTCAGTTGAATATAAAACTGTATCCATACCATGTGTGAAAAAATTCCTTGAACAACGAGTTCTGATCATTCTAGTTCATTCTTATCATTTTCCAGTATTCATATCAACCGAAAAAAACAAACTTTCATAAAAGTTAACGTTATCTGGGACTGAGAGATGATGCAGATTTAGTTCTCTTCTGGACTGCGTTGTAATCTTTTCCTCGAGCTTCAATAAGAAAAGTCCTTACATAAAAAGAAGTCTTTTTATACAAATTGAATCAAGTGATTTAAATATTAAAACATTATTTTCAATCTTCTTGTTGGGTCTTGCACTGAGATGATCAAATATTTGAAAGGCCAAAATTATTTCTGAAATTATCTCAGGCCCATGCATGCTAGTTTCAGTTATTTCAAATTAAGCCCATACACGTTTTTATTCAGACCAATTCGCAGCTGATCAACGGAAGAAAACCAAACTCAAGTTTCTCTAACACCAAAAGGTAATACTGCCAGTAACAGTTGCATGATTATGGGAAAACCAAAGCCGATTTCAGAGCTTCAGATGCAGCCACCATTTTACTTTCCGATGCTGCAACAAGAAGCGGACAAAAGCTGAATTGGAAGGGATAAGATTGGTACTGAAAGAGAGCAAACACGTTTTAGAGAAAGTTGAGAAACAAGAGAAGAACGTTGATGAATTAACAGAGAGATCCAAAGAAGTGTATCAGAAAGAGTTCAAGATAGCTGAGCTGAAGCCAATGGCGTGTTCTTTGGAGAGAGATGTGTGGTTAAAATGTTACAAGGAGTTCAAGGAGCACATCAGTGACATTCTAATGTAGCGGTTTCGTTAGGAGTTTCATGTATTGCGCACGTCTAGTGAGACAGTGGGATCTAATAAGAATGTATTCATGACGGTTTGTGTGTTTTGGAAAGACATTCTTATTAGATCTTATAAGAATGTATTCGCTTTTGTTGTTCTTATCTTGTATACAAAAATATAATATAGAGCTCCATTGTTTCCATTTGTCTTTTGTTTTGACGCTTACTCTGTATTTTTTCTTTGTCTATATTTAACTTTGTTACCAAAATCGATTAGCTCATTGATTTGTTAAATGCAAGTGCTAACTGAAAATTTGAATGTTACTTGGAAAGATAATTCGAATGTTTTTGACTTTTGAACAGTTGTAGTACAAAACTATTGCTTTGATCATTTTAATTTTAAATTAAGAGAACGTAAAATTACTGAATTTTTTCTACCGTTTTGATTTTAATATGGTTTTTATGTTGGAATAAAATTGAGCTAGATCCTGTGGACTAGCCAGTCTTACAAGTAACACCAACAATCGACATAAAAACAAAATAACAAAACTAGTTCACAATGTTGAAAAGTCTTGGATTTTCCTTTTAACGTATTTTAAAAATATCCAAGGTAAATAAAATCAGCAATCACACAATAAAACAAGTCAAATTCAACATATTACTACTATTATTAATTAATGAAATCATTGATAAGGTTTTGAATAGTCACAAGTGGAGTGATGTGTTAGTACACCATTAAATTATTGAATGGGACTTCAACACTGGGGGCGACTGAGTCAAGATTGACGTTTATAATTATCTTCTCTCATTTATTCATAATATTAAATATTGAAATATGCATTTCTTATTATTATTAAATGCCACCATGCAAAATATATATTTGTCTATTTAAAGATATTTTTATCTATTTAAAGATATTTTTAGTTCACTATAGATTGCAATAGATATCGATTCATTCTTTGGCATTAGTCCGAATGTAATCCAAATTTAGACCAGACAATGTGGTAGTCAGTCCACTTTTTTACATTAAATTCGTTTTTCTTCGGGTCGATCGAATCAGTCGGTATGATTTATAAAAAAAAAATTATTTAACTTGTGTAAATAAGATACGCCGGTTTAGTGTTACTTTTCTGCATGGTTTTTTATACTAATTTCAACGCCGTCGCAAATCTTTCACTTTTGAGTTTTAAATATGAAGGAACCTACGAAATTTCTTTCAAGTTGATATGATAAAATACTAATAATAAAATAACACCATCATTCTCCCCGAGCCTACAATATAAATCTCCATAATACTCCCATGATCTTATCTACCACCACACAACACCAAAACCTCCAGTAACCAAAGTCTCTCTATTTCCATAAAGAAACTAAACACAAAGATTGATCTCTGTCTAAAATAAAATGGAAGCGACTAACTTCACTCTCTCCACGATCCTCAACAAAGAGGATCCATACAGCTCCATCATGCTCGCCGTTGCTGCTCTCCTCGCCGTCTTCTGCTACTTTTGGCTTCAGGGTAAAACCAAGTCCAAGAACGGACCACCGTTGCCTCCAGGACCATGGCCACTTCCCATCGTCGGAAACCTCCCGTTCCTATACTCCGACATCCTCCACACACAGTTCCAAGCCCTAACTCAAAAACACGGCCCTCTCATGAAAATCCACCTCGGCTCCAAACTAGCTATCGTCATCTCTTCCCCAGACATGGCTCGCGAGGTTCTCAAAACCCACGACATCACTTTCGCGAACCATGATCTCCCTGAGGTCGGGAAGATCAACACTTACGGTGGTGAAGACATCCTCTGGTCTCCTTACGGCACTCACTGGAGGAGACTACGTAAGCTTTGCGTCATGAAGATGTTCACTACTCCGACTCTCGAAGCTTCTTACTCCACTCGTCGTGAAGAAACGAGACAAACCGTTGTTTACATGTCGGAAATGGCACGTGAGGGAGCTCCCGTAAACCTAGGAGAGCAGATCTTCCTCTCTATCTTCAACGTCGTGACGAGGATGATGTGGGGAGCTACTGTTGAAGGAGAAGAGAGAACGAGCTTAGGAAACGAGCTCAAAACCCTAATATCTGATATCTCCGACATCGAAGGGATACAAAACTACTCAGACTTCTTCCCTATGTTCGCAAGATTTGACTTCCAAGGACTTGTTAAGAAGATGAAGGTCCACGTAAAGAAGCTAGATATTTTGTTTGACCGTGTTATGGAGAGTCATGTCAAGATGGTTGGTAAGAAAAGTGAAGAAGAAGAAGATTTTTTACAATATTTGATTAGGGTTAAAGACGACGATGAGAAAGCTCCTCTCTCGTTGACTCATGTCAAGTCATTGCTTATGGATATGGTTCTTGGTGGTGTGGACACATCAGTTAACGCATCAGAATTCGCCATGGCGGAGATTGTTAGTAGACCAGAAGTTTTCAAGAAGATCCGACAAGAACTAGATCAAGTTGTTGGTAAAGACAGTATCGTTGAAGAGTCACATTTACCAAAGCTTCCTTATCTACAAGCGGTTATGAAAGAGACTCTTAGGCTTCATCCTACGCTCCCTCTTCTTGTGCCTCATAGGAACAGTGAAACCTCGGTGGTTGCGGGGTACACTGTGCCTAAAGACTCCAAGATATTCATTAATGTTTGGGCGATTCATAGAGATCCTAAGCATTGGGATGAGCCAAACGAGTTTAAACCTGAGAGGTTTTTGGAGAATGCACTTGATTTCAATGGTGGTGACTTCAAGTATTTGCCTTTTGGATCGGGGAGGAGGATTTGCGCGGCGATTAATATGGCTGAGAGGCTTGTTCTGTTCAACATTGCGTCGCTTCTTCACTCTTTTGATTGGAAAGCTCCTCAAGGACAGAAGTTTGAGGTTGAAGAGAAGTTTGGGCTTGTGCTTAAGTTGAAGAGTCCACTTGTGGCTATTCCTGTTCCGAGGTTGTCTGATCCCAAACTATACACAGCTTAAATAACTAAACATGCATGAAGGAAAGATTGGTTCAGAGAAGTTGATTGTAATTTACTTTAATTTTGTTTTGTGGTGTGAGTTTTAAAAAGTTTAAATGCTTTGTAAAGTGGAGTGTGTCAAGACGCATATCTGATTATATGTAATAATTTTTATTTGTTTATATAATGTCTTATATTTTTCATTTGCCAACATGTCATGTCTAATCCTAATAGTCTAGTCGATCCCACAAATGGTAGTTGAAAACGAAAAGAAAATTATAAATTGGTAGTTGGTATAATGCAGTTATGACAATTTAATTCATATATTCATGCAGGGACCATAAAGTGATACATGTATGTGCTTAAGGCCCCGGACATGCTTACTAGTAGAAGGAAAGAGCCAAAGAACTTCCAAGTGACACAAGATGACTACTATAGGGATATATCTTGATTAGGCTTTGGCCTTGAACTAAACATCAGAAAGTAAAGTTTTAGACGCAAGAATACATTACCATTTTAAAGATTAACATTTTTTGTAGTATAGTTTTATGGTTTAGAGGTCAAGGACGCTATAATGAAGTTTAGTTGCTAGGTTGGTGTCTTGTGTAATAAGTTTTGGATGATTTTTAAAAATATATTAATGGGCCAAGATATTTTTAAAGATCATATTTGAACGGCCCTGCCTCTACCACAAGAAACAAAGACAAGAAGGTTTACATCAGAAAACCAACCGGTTAAACATTTAAATGGTTAACCATTTACTTTCAAAAGTCAAATCGAAATCTCCAACTTACAATCTCGAACTTAAAAATCGAACCAAACCGGAGTTAAAATTGAACCAGAACCCTAAATCTCTGGAGCAAAGAAAAAAAGACAGAGCTTCAAACTCGAACGCCTCCAGTTTCGACAGAACATCATCAGGAGAAGACTGTAAAGACGCGAGACTGAAACCAATAGAGATATAGTTAGTTTCGTTCGAGCTTCTGAAACCTATAACCAGTCCAGAAACCAAGAAAGAGAAGGAGAATCTCTGTCCTTACTCGAACAACCTTGGTCGGAACTGAAAAGAAGAGAGCTTTTAGATCAAAAACAGTTGACTCAGAGAAGCTTAGGTATGTTTCATATGTCCTGAAAAATCATTACTTTATTTAATTATGTCTTACAAGAACTAGTTTTACGAATCAATGTGTTTAAAAGTTTGGATCTTTCTCCATCTAATCCTTACTTTAATATTCTCCCTGCTCTGTTTTTTTGTTGTTGTTCTGTAACCAAACAGAGATGAAGAGAAAGATAGCAATAGGCTTCGAGGGTTCAGCCAACAAGATCGGCGTTGGAATCGTCTCCCTAGACGGTACAATCTTAGCCAACCCTCGCCACACATACATAACCCCACCAGGTCACGGTTTCCTCCCTAGAGAGACAGCACATCACCATCTCGCCCACGTTCTTCCCTTAGTCAAATCAGCTCTCGAAACATCCAAAATCACCCCTGAAGAAATCGACTGCATTTGCTACACTAAAGGTCCCGGGATGGGAGCTCCCTTACAAGTCTCAGCCATTGTGGTTAGGGTCCTGTCACAGCTTTGGAAGAAGCCTATCGTTGGTGTGAATCACTGTGTGGCTCATATTGAGATGGGGAGAGTTGTTACTGGAGCTGATGATCCTGTTGTTTTGTATGTGAGTGGTGGGAATACTCAGGTGATTGCTTATAGTGAAGGGAGGTATAGGATCTTTGGTGAGACTATTGATATTGCTGTTGGTAATTGCTTGGACCGTTTCGCTAGGGTTTTGAATCTCTCTAATGATCCAAGTCCTGGATATAACATCGAACAGGTAAAAGTTCAAGAACTGTCTTGTGTTCTGTAAAGATTCAAGAACCATGTTGTTAACTCGTTTTGTTTACTAGCTTGCGAAGAAAGGAGAAAAGTTTATCGATCTCCCGTATGCTGTTAAAGGTATGGATGTATCATTCAGTGGGATCTTGAGTTATATCGAAACTACTGCAGAGGAGAAGCTCAAGAACAACGAGTGTACACCAGCAGACTTGTGCTACTCCCTTCAAGTAAGTCTCTCTCTCTCTATCATGTTTAATTCATAAATGAGAGTATGAGACACTTTGTTTTGTGATTATGATTTGTTTGGTGTTGCAGGAGACGTTGTTTGCGATGTTGGTTGAGATAACGGAACGAGCGATGGCTCATTGTGACAAGAAAGACGTTTTGATAGTTGGTGGAGTTGGGTGTAACGAGCGTTTGCAGGGTATGATGAGGACGATGTGTTCTGAACGTGACGGTAGGCTTTTTGCAACGGATGATCGTTACTGTATTGATAATGGAGCGATGATTGCTTACACGGGTCTTCTTGAGTTTGTTAACGGTATTGAAACGCCGTTACAAGACTCTACTTTTACGCAGAGGTTTCGCACTGACGAGGTTCATGCTGTGTGGCGAGAGAAGGAAGATTTGGTACGTGCTGCTAAGTGATTGTGTCTACTCATTTATTTGTACTTTTTTTTTGTCGATTATCAGAAATGAATATGTCTACTCGTTTTTGATGAGTTAAGTTTTAGTGCAATGTTATGAATGTTGCGATTGTTTCTTTTGATTTGGATGATTTCGAGATTGTTATAACATGTAACGCTTTCAAATTTAAAGGTTGGCAATTTCTTGGTAGCAGTTCAGGTTACTTGTATGCTTTTTTGCTTTTTTTTTTTTGAATACTGTATATATTAAAGTCGACATTTTCTACCGAGAATGGTGGGGAGATAAATGCGTTAGTCTTCCTTAATCATACAAAATCAACTTTTAAGAAAACAGTAATAGTAATTTGATCAGAAAAAAAAAGAAAAAAAAGAAAACAGCAATAGTAAAAGCTATAACTTTTGATGAATAACGTATGTGGTCCAATCAAATAATACTTTTGTGGAATATACTCTGCGTAGTGCGTACTGAAAGAAAATTGGGAGAAAAGAGTATAGAATTTCCTTACACATACTTTTTTTTTGGACAAAAAGAATTTCCTTATACATTGGTCTAATAAACTGTAAGTGTTTCCTGACCTAAAAGTAGGCCGTGAAGACCGGAATTTATAGCATGGTTTCTTGTAGTGTTATATTTACTAAGATAAAAGTACAAATATTTCAAAAGTTCTTAAAAGATAGATGATATAGAAGATTCAAAAAGAAGACAAACGCATAAAGAGATTCAAAATAGACAAAAGTTGGGAGTAAAACAATCAATTAAAGATGAAAGTAATCAAAGAAAAGATAAAGTATATCAAAAGTCTTCCTTCCTCCATCTTCAAATTCAAAAAGGTCAAAACAAATGATTTTTAAGAATAAAAAGTTCTCTGATACCAATTAGTAATGTGTCTAGAATTTCTTGTTTCAAAAGTAACACTTGGTTACTATTGTATTCACCTGAAAACCTCGAATTTATGTTAAATTCGTTTAACATATATTTTGTTTTTCAAACTTTCATAATACGGTTAATCAATTAATTTGTTTTTGTTATTGCTTTTCACCAGTTAATCTTTCACACGGTGGAGAATACTGTGGTCATTGGTTTCTATTAATTAAAGAGCAGGCATACTTATCTAATTAGATGAGTATTGGAGTCCACATTGGATTCTTCTAATTGTCAAACTTCCATGTTCCAACCCCAAGTTAGTGTTTATAATAATACAACATGCATGAACTAGCAAATAGTTTCTTCTTGCAGCTAAATAACTAATAATTAAGTGACTAAGCTCAAATATTTATCAGTTTACTTTATAGTTTACAATTGATTAGCATACAAAGTAAAAGCTAGTGGAATGATTGTCCACTAGATCTCGATAATATCATTGACTTTTGTAAACCGTATAAGAACATTATAAGACATACAGATCTGAACAAAAAGATTCTTTAATCAACTATTCTAATCCAAAAAATCTACTCGGTTTTATAGACTGGTATGTGAATGTGTAGGAGTGTATGCACGAGTTAACACGTACATGCACGTGGAGAATGCAAAAGAGTGCTGACAAGTAACAAAAGGATGATCCAAATTTTAAAATGATTCCAAAGTTACGACTATAAGCCAAAAAGCCAATCGCCGAACATGAACTTGAACTACACTCTACGCTCGTTATATCATTTTCTCACACTAAAGCCGCTTTACAACTTTACCATTTATATATACATAGGTCATAGGTATGACTCAATTTAAGGAGCTGTATATATATTTCAGTATAAATAAATTTGAATGATATATTTATAATTCGAGAATCAGAAAATATGCTGCTTTATAGTTAAATGTGTTTCATCTAATGATTCAATCGTCCTATCTTATTGTTAAGACAACTATATAACTCTAATAATTTTTGTTGACAATAACATTTAGGACAGAGAGCCAGAAGACTATTTATATCGGTTAAAAAGATGGTCATCCAAAAAGTGTAATTTGATTCAAAAATTCAAATCAAAATTTTAATATGTGAAATTTACTAAATACATTGCCAAATTCTTTCTAAATCTCACTGAATTATTAAATCAAAAGTGAATTATCTAACAAAAAGAGCTAATTACATTTCATGGAAATACATCACATCACATTTCCCACTTATTATAAGTTTTTACAAATGTGAACATTAACTGTCAGCAAATAAAACCAAAAAAGTCATCAAGATTTAGCCTTCCTTTTCAAAAGCAGTACACGTCTCTCTCTTGGAGACACAGAGACAGAGTATTCAATGCTTTGCTGCCTTCCCACTTTTCACCAGCTAAGCTCTGTTCTTCCTCTTCCTATTCTCTCCCAAAAAAGATATACTCTTCCACAACTTTGATTCACGAGAGTTGAAGCTAAAGCTTCCAATTCCCACAAACAAACATAAAATTCCCCTTCCTAGATTCTGAACTCGGGTCCCTCTTTAAAACTTTCCTTATTCTCTTCGTCTAGCTCCAAACCCACAAGAAAACAGAGTACTCTGTTCCATAAATTACGTAACTTTCTTTGAAAGTTCATTCCTTTTACTTCTTTTTCAAGCCAAGAAATAAAAGAAGTCTCCAGAGAGAGACAATAAGAAGACACTAATCTTGAGCTCTCATCAAAACTTCCTCTTTCTCTGCTTAAAAGGCGAAACAGAGAAAGAAAAAGTGAGCAAAGGGGCAATAATGGATGCCTTACGTGCCACGTTACTTGTTATTCTCTCAATCCTTCTTACAACTTCACAAACTGTTCAAGGAAACACCGAGCTGAGAGCTCTAATGGAGCTCAAATCATCTCTCGACCCCGAGAACAAGCTTCTCCAGTCATGGACGTTCAACGGCGACCCATGCGACGGTTCTTTCGAAGGAATCGCCTGTAACCAGCATCTGAAAGTCGCCAACATATCGTTACAAGGGAAACGTCTCACCGGGAAACTATCTCCGGCCGTTGCAGAGCTCAAATGCTTGTCAGGTCTTTACTTGCATTACAATAGTCTCTCCGGAGAGATACCTCAAGAGCTCACAAATCTCACTGAGTTAACAGATCTTTATCTCAATGTTAATAACTTCTCCGGTGAGATTCCGACAGAGATTGGCTCCATGGCCGGCTTGCAAGGTTAGCGTCTCACATGTTTTAAACCGGTTTAGATAAACCGGAAGTTTGTTTGGCTAAACTGTTTTAGAATTGGCCAGACTCCAGAGAGCTAGAGCTAGAAACAGAACTGAGTTTACTTAAACCACAAGATACCAGATCTTTATAGCTTTCATCAATCCTTTAGACAGATCTGGTTTGAATGGTTTTTGTCTGTCTTTTGGTGTAGTTATGGATCTATGCTGCAACAGCTTAACAGGGAAGATACCAAAGAGCATTGGTTCCTTGAAGAAGCTAAGTGTTCTGTCTCTGCAACACAACAAACTAACCGGAGAGGTTCCTTCCAGTTTAGGGAAGCTGAGTATGTTGAGTAGGATTGATTTGAGCTTCAACGCTCTTTCAGGATCAATCCCACAAACCCTAGCCAACATTCCTCAGCTTGAGACACTTGACTTGCGCAACAATACTCTCTCTGGCTTTGTTCCTCCTGGTGAGTGAATGTCTTTCTAAAGCTTCTCTTTTGTCTTTGTAAAGCTTTTTCTTGAATATGTTTTTGAATCTTGTGAAAGGTCTCAAGAAGTTGAATGAGAGGTTCCAGTTTGAGAACAACACAGGGCTATGTGGAATCGATATCCCTTCATTGAGAGCTTGTTCTGCTTTTGATGATTCAAACATCGAACTCAAGCAACCTCAGGGTGCAAAAGACACTGATAAGCCAACACTTCATGACGTTTCAAACTCTGTCTATCTCAAAACTCATTGCAACCAAACACATTGTGACAAACCCTCATCAAAACTCCCACAAGTTGCTTTGATCTCAAGTGTAATTACAGTCACTATAACTTTGTTTGGTGCTGGTTTATTAACCTTCTTACGCTACAGAAGAAGGAAGCAGAAGATTAGTAACACAGGTGAGCTTTCTGAGGGAAGAGTCAGCACAGATCAGCAAAAAGATTTAAGGGCATCACCGCTAGTGAGTCTTGCCTATACTAAAGAATGGGACCCCCTTGGAGACAGTAGAAACGGAGCTGAGTTCTCACAAGAGCCTCATCATCTCTTTGTTGTTAATAGTAGTTTCAGGTTTAACTTAGAAGAGGTTGAATCTGCAACACAATGCTTCTCAGAAGCTAACTTACTGAGCAGAAACAGCTTTACCTCAGTGTTCAAGGGAGTCCTCAGAGATGGTTCTCTTGTAGCTATCAGAAGCATCAACATAAGCAGTTGCAAGAACGAGGAAGTAGAATTCATGAACGGTTTGAAGCTTTTGTCCTCAATGTCACATGAAAACTTAGTGAAGCTGCGTGGCTTCTGCTGTTCTAGAGGCAGAGGAGAGTGTTTCCTCATATATGATTACGCTTCAAAAGGAAAGCTCTCGAGGTTTCTTGACTTGCAAGAAAGCGAAACCGGTCGAGTTCTTGCTTGGCCTGCAAGAGTCTCTATCATCAAAGGGATTGCTAAAGGTATTGCTTACTTACATGGAAGTGATCAAGAGAAGAAGGCTACCATTGTTCATCGAAACATATCGGTCGAGAAGATACTATTAGATGAGCAGTTCAACCCGTTGATCGCTGATTCAGGTCTTCACAACCTTCTAGCAGATGATTTGGTCTTCTCAGCACTCAAAACAAGTGCAGCAATGGGATACTTCGCTCCAGAGTACGTCACAACAGGGAGATTCACCGAGAAAACCGACGTTTTCGCCTTTGGAGTTATTATTCTCCAAATAATCTCTGGCAAGCTCATGCTCACAAGCTCACTGAGGACTGCAGCTGAAAGTGGAGAACATCGTGGATTCGTTGATGAATATCTCGGTGGAGAGTTTGATGAAACAGAGGCGGTTGCAATGGCGAGGATGGGGATAAGATGTACTCAGGAGATTCCAAACAATAGGCCTAATATAGGGACACTGCTTCTGGAGATAAACTGTATGAAGAGTGAATGAGTCTGCTTTGTAGTTAGTAACTTTGTTTGTGCTAAGTATGATTCTCCGGTTAAGCAGTATCACAACAATTTATTTTTACTCATTCCAGCAAGAACCGGGTCGGTTTACATTAATATACTACTTTACATAGATTATTTAATATCAATTGGATAAATATCATATATAATCTATTTGATGCCATCATAGCAAAATGTAACAAATTGTAACGTCATGATTTATTCTAAGCACAAGAGCAACAAGGCATGGTGATGGGAAACAGTTAAGAAGAGTCTAAGCATAAATAGCGTTCTTTTAATTACTCTACTTCAAGCAAACATAAAAAAGCTTAAGCGTTAACGATTGACTTGACATAAACACCAATTTGTCAGGATACATTGGGATCATTCTCCTTGATTACAAACGGAAACGGTGTGTCCTCGTATTCTTCTGGATCGTGTCCAAATACTTGAGATGTTTGTTTGGCGTGAATCTAAGCATCATCACAGCATCGCCTAGAGCCGCATCCCTTGGACCATAGAAGCCTTCCACGGATATTCAGAAAAATAAAATAAAAAGGCAAAGAAAGAAAGATTGGATAAATAAAATATAAAAATATAGCACGTAAGAGAAATAGCTATGGTTTTTCGGGTTTCATGGATTAATTTAAATATACTTAAACTATGAAAATTTATATTATTTCTCACAATATATAAGCATAACACAAAATCTCTAATATTTACTTAAGAATAATATATATATATATATATATATATATATATATATATACAAAATATTTTTCTTCATTTATATGTAGAAAAAATCCCTCAGTTAGATAACTACAAACGTAATGGTCAAATTTACGTAGTAGTTAGAAAACTTAATAAACTTTAGCGTCTTTTGCAACCCATTTGTAAAGTAACCTTTTCTTTCTAAAAATACATATAACTTTCCGTTACAACCAAATAGCTCTCTTCAGTTTAATTTGTCTTGTTTTTATTGAAAATGTGAATCAGAAATGAGTAGATCCCACTTGTAAAAGATTATGAACGGTGTAGATCAGTAGATGGCTTATGAAGTGATAACTCTTGCATTCACATGATGATGAAAAAAGGTTTGAAGTTATGCTATTTTACTTCGTTTTTAGAAATAAAAATATGTATAATTCATTTTTATTTCTGTATTAAACATATATATTCATGATTTTTTGATGAATATTAAAACAACAAAAAATCCTTCAGGAAGAAATAATAAATAATTGAATTCTTAACAGGAGAAAATATTAGTAAAATTAATTAAGTATTATGGATCATTTTTTATAGTGGGATCCATTTATTTTTACACGAATTCTGACGTCCTGAATGCGTGCGTAAACATATGCATGCAAATGAGTCATGACTCAGGAGTCTTGACTTTCTTTTCCTCACTTTCCTAAAATACAAAAAGGTTTTTGTTCTTTTCGTTTAGAACCTCAAAAGTTGAATGAAAGTAATTAAGAAAGATATTTTTTTCACACAATTCCAGTAAACTGATTGGTTATTCCTTATAAACAAGTAGCTGACATGTTAAGATTTCTAAGCATAAAACCCTATTTCAAATATGAAATACTATAAATTAAAGTAATACAGAAAAAGTAATATTGTAGTAACAATTAAATTATCCCTAAAATCATATTTAATACTTTTTTTTTGTAACAGCTCATATTTAATACAATATAGTTAACTGTTTACCTAAGCGTCCATATGTGATAAGTCTTACATTCAAAAATGAAAAAAAAATTGAATTTTAATACATATATTAATGTTAATATATAGTGCTCTTCTGCAAAGTAGATTGTCCATAAATATTAAATACTTAGCAGAGAAAAAAATAAACTATAATTGATCTCAAAACCGAAACGTACTATTTTAAATATAATTAAGAACCACAGAGTGTGGTTAAGGTACGAGTGCATGAAAGTTATGTAATGATCTCTAAGATTAAAACGGTATAACAAATATGAAAATTAAAGTATATAGTAAAAGTAATATATATAGTAGACTAGTGGTTAGAGTTGTTCAAAAACAAAAACTAGTAGTTAGAGAAAAAAAAAAGATCGATCCGTGCCATATAGTTTCAGTATATATACACACATATACGAAACGATTCATCCATTAACTTTCATCAGAGCTCAGAAAAACTAAAGGCACAAATCACTTTCTCTCTATTTTAATTATCCGCTTTTGTTTATTATGTCTATACTGGCACCAAAACCAACACGGTTACCTCAATTCGACGATGGTGTTTACGACAGTGTGAAGAAAGTGACTATAGGAAAAGACTCTAAGGGCGTCGCTTACATCACAATCCAGTACGTGAGAAACGGAGATGTCGTGGAGCTAGAACATGGACGCGAAAGAGAAGCACATATCACTGAGGTATTAATTTATATTTTTAAAAGTCAGTATAAAATTACTCATAAACTTTGTTTATGTGTTTGTTTTCTGTTTTGCTTATTTGTTTTTATAATTTGAAGACGGAGTTCGAAGTTAAGGACCCAGACGAATACATCACATGCATTGAGGGAACAAGTGGAGAAGCTAACCGAAACGATCATAGTGATATCAAGATGTGGCCTCCGCTTAATTATATGGTGACAGAGCTTCAATTCAAGACATCACACGGGAGAATATCTGAGAAGTTTGGTAAGCCTGGAGGTGACAGCTTAAAGTTCAAGTTGGAGGGCAAAAATGGAACGAAGCTTGTTGGGCTCTATGGACGCTCTGGTCGTTTTCTTAACGCTCTAGGAGCTTACTTTGACGAGGTTCCTTCAACTTTTAAGCAAATTGAACCTGAAGGTGGGTCCGATGGATATTCGTGGGATGATGGGGCTTATGACGGTCTAAGGAAAGTGTGTATCGGCGAAGATGGTGGCCGTGTGAGCTCCGTTGAGTTTGTGTATACCAAAGGAAACGAATGTGTAACTCATTGTCACGGCATGGATTCAAATGAACGTAAAGAGGTATACACAAATTAGTTTCTTGAATGCATTGTTCTCTCTTCGCTCTCTTCTTTAATTCATTTTTTTTTGGGTGCAGTTTGAGCTGCGGTATGAAGATGGTGAATATATTATATCCTTTGAGGGAACTATAGATAATGATGGTTACATCTCGTCTTTAATGTTCAACACATCAATGGATAGAAGCTCTCATTTATTTGGGAAGGAGGTTACTAATAACAAATTCTTCGTCAAAGCAAGAGGGTTTGATAAGCTTGTAGGTTTCCGAGGAAGGTCCTGCCTTAATCATATCAATGCTCTCGGGGCAAATTTCACGGTAGCTCCTTCGGTCAAGAAACTACAAGCACAAGGGAATAGCTTAGGTAATGAGTGGGATGATGGGGTCCATGACAATGTTCGTATGATAACGGTAACATACGACCAAGACTGTGTCAAAACGGTTACGTTTGAATATGCCAATGGAAGGGAGACTGTACTCGGAGACCCTCACGGGGACTTGAATGAACGTGATGATAAAATAGAGGTATCCGTTTTACTTAACAAAATTGTTAAAACGTTATATATGATGCGTAAATTTAGTTTTGTGTTTGTTCTTGTGTGGTATCAGAGCAGCATATATAAGGGACTTGGACCATGTTAAGCTGGATGGGCTTCCAACTTAAAACCAATTGGTGATTAGTGGATTGGTCCAAGTCCCTTATATATTACTCATGTCCCATTCATATTTCCGATGTGGGATCTTTAATCCCAACACCCTCCCTCGAGATAATGGTGCGTATAACCATTAATCTCGCACAATCCATCATACCCCTACCGAGACAATGCTTTTTTTCTTCTAGCAATCTCGATAGAACTGAGCCTTCTATGGGCCATCAGCTAATGGGTTGATCGGGCCACTTTCCGGGCCGGATTAATGGGTCAGGGTGTGAACCTGGCTCTGATACCATGTTAAGCTGGATGGGCTTCCAACTTAAAACCAATTGGTGATTAGTGGATTGGTCCAAGTCCCTTATATATTACTCATGTCCCATTCATATTTCCGATGTGGGATCTTTAATCCCAACATAGTTCAAGCTCTGTGATAATAATGAATACATCACATCCGTTGAAGGATTCTTCGGTCAAGATCAGTCGATAGATTCTGCAACCTTTGATGAGAAGTTTAAATCTTTATTCCATAACATGAAGAGGCTTGATTTCATCACAAATGTTACAACATATTCAGTGTTGGAAAACGATACACGTGACCGTTATGTGGACGTAATACCGTTCAAGTTGGAGGAGAACGATCATAAGATTGTTGGGTTCCATGGCAAGTCTACACAACATACTCTCCAACAAATTGGTGTTTATCTTAAACCAATCAATGATGCTAATTAAGCTTTTAATCTTTGCCTTGGTAGAATAATAAAGAGAAATGCTTACTTAGTTTCTCTCCTTCAACTATCTATGTTCTCATTTAACATTTTACCAAAAAAATCTATCTATGTTCTCGTCAATCTATATTTTATTTTTCTGGTGCTTCCAGTAGCATGCTTGACTATGTTTTAAGGTTTTTATGTTTGAATAAAGAGGTATGCTATATTTACCCTTGTTATCGAGATTTCTTCAACAGATGTTTGTGTCATCGATATTAGTTAAACATTTTTTTTTAAAAAGGTCACATCCTCTATTAAATTCTAGCTAATATTAGTTCCATCGCTAATCTCTGACTCTTAGTAAATAGCTAAAAATAAAAATAAAAATATTGAAAATATGAAAGGTAAAGAGAGGTAAATCGACTTTGCTCTTCACATTAAGACCCCTTTTTACTATATGTTTCTTTGTTATTGGTCACTTTATTTTCCCAAATAAAATTATTAAAAATATTTACTTTAATATATCCAATACCGGTTTTAGGCGTTAACCTGCTTTGCTAATCCATCACACTTTTATTAACTAAGCACTTATATTGTAAACTATACTATTTAATTAAATTATTCCACTAAAAACTGTTCTATATGTAATAAGTCTTACATTAAAAATGAATAAAAAGTTTAAAGTTATGCTATTTGTGGGAATTTCCCTTAATGTTTCTCGTCTTTCAACGCTGCAAAGTAGATTGTCCATAAATACTATTAAGTAGAGAAAAACGATAAACTATATTGATCTCAAAACGTGACATATATAATTTAAGAACCACAAAGTATGGTTAAGGTATGAGTACATAGAAATATAATGTAGCTTATTATTTAACAATAACAAAATTATGAAGGCAGATTTAATAAGCTTGATTAAGAGATACATCAATTCCTTTCAGAAACGTTGAAGAAGTTCCATGATACCCGATGATCTTCTGACTGTCCAAATTAGCTTCTAATGAAAGTAAAACCATAAATTAAAATCAGAGATGATCATTTGGTGTCCAATGATGATTGTTATTCGTTTGCAGAAACGTTTCAACGTTTGTGCTGTGTATGATTCTCCGGTTAAGCATTATCACAACAATTGGTTTTTAATTTTTACTCTCTCTAGACCGTGTCGGTTTACATAAATATAGTAATTTATAGGTGATTGGATTTGATATCAATTGGAGAAGTATCATATATATCATTATATATTCTTTGCAGCGTTAGTTGTTGGTTTCAGTTTTCTATACATTTTTATTTTATTTGAGTTAATGCTATTTTGTGGAAATTTCTCTTAATGTTGCTCGTCTGCAAATAAATTGTCCATACAAAGTACTAAACGAATATAATTGAGCACTCATATTGTACAATATACGTACTAGTTATAGTAATAATTAAATTGTTCCACTAAAATCATCTTTAATACAAATAGATTTAATTTTTACCAAAAATTCCATATGTGATAAGTTCTACATTTAAAGATGAACTTTTTTTAAATTCATGTTATTTTTGTGGGAATTTCTCTTAATGTTGCTCTACAAAGCAAATTGTCCATAAATACTAAGTAGAGAAAACAATAAACTATAATTGATCTCAAAACTGAGACGCACTATTTTAAACATAATTCAGAACCACAAAATATGATTAAGGTGTGAATGCATTTATGTAATGATCTCTAAGCTTAAAACCGTATAACAAGTATGAAAAATAAAGTATATAGTAAAAGTAATATACAGTAGACTAGTGGTTAGCGTTGTTCAAAAACAAAAGACTAGTAGTTGAGGAAAAAAAAAATCGATCCGTGCCATATAGTTTCAGTATATATACACATATACCAAACGGACTCATCTATTCACTTTCACCAGAGCTACAAAAATCAAAAGACACAAACTAATTACTTTCTCTCTAGTTTAATATTTCGTTTTTGTTTAATTTAAATGTCTACACTCTCATCAATAGAAACCGTGTCAGAGCAATATTCCTTCGACGATGGAGTTTACGATGGTGTAAAGAAAGTGATTATAGGAGTAGACTCTAAGGGCGTCGCTTACATCAAGATCCAGTACGTGAGAAATGGAGACGTCGTGCAGGTAGAACATGGAAGCGAAAGAGGAACACAAATCACTGAGGTAATATTTCGATTTAAATCTCAGTATACATTAGTCATAAACTTTTTTTATTTTTGTTTAATCTTAATTGCTGTGTGTTTTCTGTTTGACTCATTGAGGTATTAATTTATATTTTTAAACGTCAGTATAAAATTACCCATAAACTTTGTTTATATGTGTTTGTTTGCTCATAATTACTGTATGTTTTCTGTTTTGCTTCTTCCTTTTTTTTTATAATTTGAAGATGGAGTTTGAAGTTAAGGACCCAGACGAATACATCACATGCATTGAGGGAACATGTGGAAGAACTAACCGATACGATAATGATATCCACATGTGGCCTCAAACGCTTAATCGCACGGTGACAGAGCTTCAATTCAAGACGTCACACGGGAGAACATCTCAGAAGTTTGGTAAGCCTGGAGCTGACAGCATAAGGTTCAAGTTGGAGGAAAATGGAACGAAGCTTGTTGGGCTCCTTGGAAGCTCTGATCGTTTTCTTGACGACATAGAAGCTAACTTTGACGAAGTTTCTTCTGCTTTAAAGCAGTTAGAACCTCAAGGTGGGTCCGATGGGTATTCTTGGGATGATGGGGCTTATGACGGTCTAAGGAAAGTGTGTATCGGAGAATATGGTGGCCGTGTGAGCTCCGTTGAGTTTGTTTATGCCAAGGGAGACCAGTGTATAACTCATTGTCACGGCATGCATTCAAATGCACGTAAAGAGGTATACAAATATTCATTTAAAAATGTTTTTAAAAAAAAAAATATTTAATCTATCTCTCTATTTGAATATGTTTTTTTTTGTGCAGTTTGAGCTGGAGTATGAAGATGGTGAATATATTATATCCGTGGAGGGAACTACCAATAGTGATGGTTACATCTCGTCTTTAATCTTCAACACATCAATGGATAGAAGCTCTGAGGAGTTTGGAAAAGCGATAGCTAACAACGAGTTCTTCCTCAAGCCAATAGGGTTTCATAAGCTCGTTGGCTTCCGAGGAAGGTCATGCGTTGATCGTATCAACGCTCTAGGTGCAAATTTCGCGGTGGTGGTAGCTCCTCCGGTCAAGAAACTACAAGCACAAGGTAGAAACCTTGGTGAAGAGTGGGATGATGGGATCCACGACAATGTTCGTTTGATAACGGTAACATACGGCTATGAGTCTGTGATATCGGTCACGTTTGAATATGCCAATGGAACGGAGACTGTGCTTGGAGACGCTCGCGGGGACTTCGATGACATTGGTGATAAAAAAGAGGTATATGATGGCATAAATATATATATATATATATATATATATTTTTTCTAAGTTGATAACGTTTATATATGATGCATAAGTTTCGTTTTGTATGTAGTTCAAGCTCTGTGGTAATAATGAATACATAACATCCGTTGAAGGATTCTTCGGTGAAAAGTTGCTAACTTCTCAAAACGTAGACGAGTTTGAGTCTACATACTATAAAATGAAGAGGCTTGATTTCATCACAAATATTAGCATATTCAGTGTTGGAAAACGATCCAAGTAACGGTTATGTGGACGTAGTACCGTTCAAGTTGGAGGAGAAAGATCATAAGATTGTTGGGTTCCATGGCAAGTCTACAGAACTTTCTCTACAACAAATTGGTGTTTATGTTAAGCCAATCGATGACGCTTAGGCTTTTAATATTTGCCTTGCTAGAATAATTAAGAGAAAAGCTATAAATGGTTTGACTCTCTCTCCTTCAGATATTCCATCCTTGACTATGTTTTAAAGTTTTTATGTTTGAATAAAGAAGTATGCTATATTTACTGCTTTATATTTATCCTGGTTATCAAAATTTCTTCAACAAATGTTGTGTCGTCGATATTAATTAAACACTTAAATTTATGAATTACAACTTCTATTTTATTCTAGCCAATGTCAGGTGAGGCCACATCATACTTTCATTAATTAAGCACTTATATTGTAAACTATATATACTATTAATAGTAATAATTAAACTATTCTACTAAAATTAATACATATATAGTAAATTATTTACAAACTTCCGTATGTGATAAGTCTTGCCTTCAAAAATGAAAAAAAGTTTAACGTCATGCTATTTTTGTGAGAATTTCTCTTAATGTTGCTCGTCTTTCAACCGCTGCAAAGTAGATTGTCCATAAATACTATTAAGTAGAGAAACAATAAACTATAATTGATCTCAAAACGAAACATAATTTAAGAACTACAAAGTATGGTTAAGGTGTGAGTGCATAGAAATATAATTTACCATTACAAAATTATGAAGGCAGATTTAATAAACTTAATTAAGCGATACATATAAATATCAATTTTGGGCTCCAAATAGATATAAACATCAATTCCTTTCCGAAACGTTGAAGAAGTTCCATGTTACCCGATGATCTTGTGATCAGCCTTCTCCACGTTAGCTTCTAACGAAAGTAAAACCGTAAATTAAAATCGGAGATGGTCACTTTGGTGTCCCATGATGGTCGTTATTTGATTTATTAGATGAATATTAAAACAACCAAAAAAATCATGCGTGAAGAAATATAAAAGTGGAATACAGTTGAGAATTATTTCTAAAGTGGGATACACTTATTCCTTTTACACGAATCATGACGTCTGGAATGTGTGTGAAGACAAGGTACGCAAGTGTGTCATGAGTCTTGGCCTTCTCGCTCTTTAGTTTTCTTCCTAAAATAGAGAAAGTGTTTTGTTCTTTTTTTTCTGAATCTCAAAAGTATTTTCCATGTAACCTCATCGTGTATTTGTTATATATTTATAGCATTCATTATTTTTTTCTCTTAATGTTGTGTTATATATATATTATAGTTAGTGAGAAATATTGTGCGCACTTTAATCAATATATATTTGATTAAACTCTTCTACCTATACTACCTACACTAAAGTTATGCAAAGTCTAATCTCATATTATAAGTTTAGTGATGGCATTTCTAGTATTTAAATGTAAGGATTATTATCACAACCCTTTAAAAAATGATTATTATCACAAGACTGTTGGGTTCTATGGCAAGGATACAACTAATCATCAACAAATTGGTGTTTTTGTAAATTTTTTTTATGTTTACTTTCGTAGAATAATCATGAGAAAAGCTGTGTGCTGATACTCTCCTTATTTTACTTTATTATGTTCATGTGTTCGGCCCTGCTTCTAAAGACTCTTTCACTATGCCAGCATCAATTTTGCTTTACTTTTCTTCTATTTAGTATATGAGGAAAATACATTTTCTCAAACTTGGAAGGACCAGCAACAATCATGGCATCTCCCAATGGAAATCTATAGAAGATATAGTGTACTAACAGTAGTAAGTATTTTACAAATGTAGTAAGTTGAAAACTTATTTCCTAGATTTGAATATAAAGATCACAAAGCCATTTAGAAAGAGTTTTAAATGTTTACACCCAAACTCTAATTAGGAACTATAATGGTCAATGACTGAAGAAAACCCTTGAGGCTTGATCTAATCACTTGAGTAAAAGCAGTTAAGAACAAGATGATGTAGCAAAACATGCATAACCCAATAATCATAAACCCCTCAAATCATGTCATCATACAGAGGTTACAGTAACCATGCAACATAAGAAAAGTAAACAATAGTCTTTTGGTAACATTCACTTAAAAGCCATTAGAAACCCCGTCTGCTTAAATCCATTTCATTCCTTCTTCTGTAAGGCCCTCCTCTTCCACGAGAAGGGCTTGGATCATTCGGAGGAAGCAACATTAATGGTTGCTCTCTGTTAACCAAGCCACCTGAAAAAAAAATGTCAACAAAGAGAGTGTTTAGTCTTGTTCTGGAAAGGAACATTATGAACAAACGAGAAATCTATAACGTCTAAGTTTGGCTACTTACTACCAAAGGAACCAGACAGACAGGGTAACTGCATTTGCATTCCAGCATTGCCACTCCAAGACTGATCAAAACCAGCCAATTCATCTGCAGCAAGAGAAAATAACGGTTATAAATTCGAGGTTCTCTCATCTACACAATAGAATCTTTTTCAAGCATAACGAGGAAAGTGTTATTTTACCTTCGTTTAAATTGTGCAAGATCTGGTTTGTATCAACCCGACCATCCGAGTTAAGTGTACGCTCAACCGTGTGGCCCTTCAAGGATTAAAACATCAGTTATACAGTTTGCACGATCCAACAAAAAAAGGAAAAAAAGATTTTTATGATCCTTATAAGCTATGTGTATATAAAGTGTAACCTACCTTGTTATTGAAGCCTCTCGAAATCCTGTGCGCTGCTTCGCGTGTTGCAGTATTAGCTTCTTTGCTTTCTTCAAGAGTTAACTGTTACACAATGAAGCCAAGTTTTAGTTAAGCCTAAACTAAAAATCTATACACGCAGGTCAAATATGTTAAAACTATTACAACTCACCCCATCACTTCCTGTCCTTCTGGTCGTGGACGAATAGTAGTAGTTTCCGTCATGGCCACCGTAAGTAACAGTGGAGCTCTGGAAAATATAGCCTTGAGTCTGTGGCTGCCACTGTTCACTGTTCACAATAGCATTTGCATGCATATTGTGCATGTGTCTGATCATTCTCTCTGCAGAAACATAAACACACAAGTCAAGTTACACAAAAACAAAAAAACCTCCCTCGTTTGAAACAATAACCTTACAAAAAAAAATTATAACCTTGAGTTTGTGGTGGCCATTGTCCATAGTTAACCATAGCATTTGCATTCATGTTTTGCATGTGTGGTGTGATCCTTCTCTCTGCGGAAACATAAACACACAAGTCAATTTACATAGAAACAAAACAACCTCCTAACTTCGAAACTATAACCTTGAGTTTGTGGCTTCCATTGTCCATTGTTAACCATTGCATTCATGTTGTGCATGTTTATGATCCTTCTCTCTGCAAAAACATGAACACACAATAGTCAGATTACAAAGAAACCAAAACAATCCCTTCGTTTGAAACTATAACCTTGAGTTTGTGGCTGCCATTGTTCATTGTTCACCATAGCATTTGTATTCACGTTTGGCATGTGTGTTATCCTTCTCTCTACAGAAACATAAACACACAAAAACATAACAACCTCATTACTTGAGTAATTTTCAAAAAAAAAAAAAAAAAAAACTATAACCTTGAGTTTGTGGCTGCCATTGTTCATTGTCCACCATAGCATTTGCATTCATGTTTGGCATGTTTGTGACCCTTCTCTCTACAGAAACATAAACACACAATTCAAGTTACACAGAAACAAAACAACCTCATTCCTTAGAAACTATAGCCCTGAGTAATTCTCACAAAAAAATAAAAAATTATAACCATGAGTTTGTGGCTGCCACTGTTCATTGTTCACCATGACATTTGCGTTCATGTTTTCCATGTGTGTGATCCTCCTCGCTACAGAAACATAAACACACAAGTCAAGTTACATAGAAACAAGACAATATCCTAACTTGGAAACTACAACCTTGAGTTTGTGGCTGCCATTGTTCATTGTTAACCATAGCATTTGCATTCATGTTATGCATATGTGTGATTCTTCTCTCTACAGAAACATAAACACACGTCAATTCACAAAGAAACCAAAACAATCTCTTTTCTTGGAGACTACGGCAGAATTTTTTTTGGGAAAAAGTGTTATCACCTTCAGCTATAGTCTCTTCAGTTTCCACCTCACTGCTTGACCTGCCATGTTTCCCTAGGATTACTTTCGTCTCTTGATATCCTTTTCCTTTTTCCTCATCTTCTAAATCAGTGATCTCTTCAATAATCGGTCCACTTGATAGCCTCGGTTGTTGTGGCTGGTGAAGCTGATTCTCGATAAACCCTGATGGAGGAGTATGCATTTCTGGTAAAGGACCCATGGTAGGATGACCAAACAAGCTGGAATGAAACATGTCACCACTGAAAGGCTGGGCAAAGAAAGAGTTATCAAATGGATCTCCTCCTCCGAAAAAGTTAGACATCAGACTGGGAGGATAATTGTTAGGGCCACCAAAACCATCAACAGAGTCTCCTAAAACATTAGACATCAAAACCGGAGGAACATTATCGTAATCACCAAAAGAGACACCAAAACCATCAACAAAATCTCCTCTTAAAACACTAGACATCTGAATCGGTGGACCATCATGAGATCCAGCAAAGCCATCATTGAAGTCTCTTCCTGAAAAATTAGATATCTGACACGAAGGACCATTGTTAGGGCCACCAAAAGAACCACCAAAAGAGCCTCCAAAGCCACCAAAAGAACCACCAGAGTTGAAAGGATCTCCATCATCTCCTTGCATCTTCCCTGGCTACTACGCTTACACAAAACAACAAAACTCATATGAGCAAGCTTTAATCCAACAAACAGCAGAACCACGGTGCTAACTAAAGGAGAAAGATCGAAAGTTCATACCTCTGAACAACAAACGATCAGCAGAAGAGAGAAGAAACCTCTCGAGATGTTTTTGCATGTGTGAGACTTTCTTCAACCCTTTTATGCAGTTTTCACCGAGGGGACCGAAGGAATCTAGCTCGAGATAATTTTCACAAAACTTGCAATATGATTGGCTGATGGTTTACCGTTACACATGCAATTTTCTCTCAAGATTTTCTTCTATAAATGTTATACCTAGATAAGATTATGAAATCTATTATACCTATGGCTTCTCTATATTGTTTTGTTGACACATGTCATTTTTAGATATTTTTTATTACAAAATACTTATAGGAGATGTAACTTAATTTTCCATATTTGCATAAAATTCTTGAGTTCGCCCCTAGTGTGAACCTATAAGTTCACCAACCAATAAGATGGTGTTATTTCATATTTGATATCTTTAAAAAAAAGAAACAAAATCTTGTTAACTTATATTATATTTTTGAAATAAGGAAACAAAATCTAAAGACTTCTTCTTGGGTTCACCCCCTAATTTGAACCTATAGATACACCAACCAATAAGATGATGTTATTTCATATTTGATATCTTTTAAAAAAAGAAACAAAATCTTGTTAAGTTATATTATGTTTTAAAATAAAAATATAAAAAATAAATAAAAATAATAATATTAACAGAGGAAAAAATTCTTTAAAATTTTTTCACATTATATTATGTTTTTAAAATAAAAAGATAAAAATAAAATAGAAACAGTAATAATTGCAAAAAAAAAATTAAAAAAATTCTTTTAATATATCTTTAAAATGAAAACAAAATATTGTTACATTATATTATGCTTTTAAAATTCAAAGATAAAAATAAATAAAAAACAGTATAATTGGTTAGTATTAATTTTTATTTATTTAATGTTTAAGAGTTTTCCAAATGATTTATGATTTAACCAAGAGTTTAGTGTTTTAGTGTTAAAATCCTTTCTTTAGAGAGTTTTTTTCGTTTTTTGTAAATATTGTTATTTTTTATTTATTTTTTGTACTTCTATTGTAAAAACATAACTAGAATTTTGACCCGCGTTTAAAAAGCGCGGGTACCATTTTTGTTATTTTATCTACAGATGGATCGATAAGTTTTTTTTTTATGATATAAAATGTTCTTGTCTAATATAACTTTCTAAAATTATTGTGGATTTCAATTTATTTTTATCATCAATATCTATGTAAATGTATTATATGTAATTGTGTAGTTTTATTTTGGAAAAATAATATCAATTAAATACGCTTGGTGCTGAAAAGCGGGTCAAACTCGCCCTCCCTGGCCCGCCTGACCCGCAAAAAAAAAAAAAAAATTATTTGTATCCGCCCTACTTAATTTTGTGGATAATCCACGGAACATGTGGATAATTATTAATAAGAAAACATAACTACTTTATTTTTTCTAAAAAATACTATTAAACATTATATTTTTAATTAAATTTTTAATTTTTTAAAAATAATTATTTTACCGAAATTTAGTATATTTTTGAATGATAATTTTTTAAAAAAAAAATTTATTCTTGCAGATTACCGGATACCCTCAATTGAAATTAAAACAATCTGCATCCGTCCCGCGTAAAATATATTTGACATGCATCCGCACCCGCAACTTAGTTTTTTCAAATATGGATTGACCCGTTCCGTGGAGGAACGAATGAGGACCACCTGATTAATAATTAGAAGGTGAATTTGGCTTATTAATAAAACAACATTAGTATATAGTTTTTAGGCTCAGAATAAAAAGACGAAATTGTTATTAGTGAAAAAATAAATTTGTTCGTATTATTAAAATTATTTTTGGAAAACATAAAAATCTCATTAAAGGGAATGATCATGTTTTAATGGTATTAATATAACTTAACAAGATTTTATTTTCTTTTTAAAAAAATATCAGATATGAAATAACACATTAATATTGGTTGGTGAACCCAAGAATAACTCTCGTCTAAATGCTACTTAGCTATAACGATAAGGGTGGACAAAAAAAACGAACCGAACCGAACCGAACCAACCGAACTGAAATCGATCCAAATCGAACCAAGTCTATTATCAAATAGTTCGGCTAAAGATTTTTTCAATCCGAACCAACCGAACCGAAACTAATCTGAACCAAACCGAGTTAAACCGAATCAAGAAACCAATATTTAATTAAATATTTAATCAAGAAACCAATATTTTCTTGTTATTATTTGAATTAAATATACTAGCAATATACAATATACTAAAATTTAAGACTAAAGTCACTATTTAATTCATTAACGATGTTGAATTTTTTATTTTATATTTACTTTAATTATACTTGGTTTAATTTTATATTTTATAACTTCGTGGTTTTTAAGTTTTTTGTTTTGTTTTTTTATATTAGATTTAGTTTACATAGTTTATTTTTAGGAGCTATTATCAATGATGGTTTTTAATTATCTATTTATTTTAGTTAAATTTAATTTGATTGTATTCTTTTATATATAATTTTATATATATATATATATATATATTTCTTCGTATAGTACAATTAACTTTAAATATATATATGTATGTCGATAAACAAATAAAATTTAAATACATAAGAATATAAAAGAACCAAAACAAACATAATTTATGACAAAGGTTTATGTTGTTTATGTTGTGGAACTATTTTAAATCTCACATTTTCTAAAAGTCTATATTAAAATTTTTGATTTATTTATAATTATTATTAAAAATTATAACCGTGTAAACAGAATATATATATATATATATATATATATATATATATATATATATATATATATTTCTTCGTATAGTACAAATAACTTTGCGGGCAAACATCTATTTTCATTTAAGTATGCAGTGCAAATTATAACCGTGTAAACAGAATATATATATATATATATATATATATATATTTCTTCGTATAGTACAATTAACTTTGCGGGCAAACATCTAGTTTCATTTAAGTATGCAGTGCAAAAGTTCGAGGATTTGCTTTACACGTAGAATCAAATTCTATAAAAGAATCACTGATCTTCAATTCACAGAGAGGTATTAATGATACATACACAAAGCAGACCCATTCCCAAAAGTTTGACGTTTTAACATCATAGAGACTGAAGCGGCTCTGACTCTTCGGACCTGCTCGTAAAGTCTAACCCTCTAAGTGCTGGCATCCTCTTCATATCGTCTTCTGTGTACAATGGCAAGAACCAATACAGTTTATCCCTTCCAAAAACCTGAACCAGTAAACGAAAGAAACTAGCTTTTAAAAGCTATGATTGTGTTTATGTCTAAGATTTTATCTTAAGTAGCCGGAAACTTCTTCTATTAACTTCAAAGAATCTACCATAAAAGCATGTGAGATGGAGAGAAAACCTGTTCAAAGTTTTGCTTACGACCAAGATTATAAGGAGAGTTAGGAGCTGTATGTTTCTCATATGCCTGAGATCAAATAGCATATTACTTTGGTCAGTAAGTTTATTGAGCAATGGATATTCAGTAAGAGAGAGCTGTTTTTACCTCAATAGTCGTGGCGTTACGCGCGACCAACATTATGTGCATGATTAGGAAGCCTAGGACACTTAGCGCAAATGTTATGTTCAATACTGGAAAGTAACAAAGGTAAGATTTTGAATTAGACAAGAAAACACAACCAAAAAAAAACAGTAAGAAATTGAGATTTATATATATATATGTATCTTGAACTCACCAAATGCAACGAAAGTGGCAGCTAGGCTTCCTGGTGAAACGGTAACATCACTATCTCCATCGGTAAAAAATACGAGGAAAACTGGAAAGAGTGATACTGCAACCACCGTTGTCTCAAGAAATGTGTAAAACTGCATTTTTTGACACTAGTATTAGGCCAACATCAATGGAATAAGTTTCTAATCCTATTCAGGTACTGTCATTTGCAGAAGAGTTATGATAATTTGACATACCAAGAAAAGGAGAAAAGACTTGTAGTTCTTTGCCCCAACACAATTCACAACCCACACACAGTGATGGTCCATCTTTAGAATGCATCTTCCACCTAAAAGAGCAACGATAAAAGCCTCTTTCTCATCAACTAAAGAAACAAATACACTACTAAATCCGAATTAAATTAAAAAAAAAAAAGTCACAGGTCAAAGAGACTTACAGACAGAACAATGGTGAGAACGAGGAGGTTTATATTGATTGCACTTCCGGCAGTATCTTACAATATGAGAAGATGAATCACCAACCGTAAGTGAAGTGTATTCTTGGCTTCCATCGCTTTTCTCAATGTCTAGTTCCGGCCTCCATCCCGGTGGTACACCACCAGGGTCCGTCACAACAACAGAGAAATAACTCCACAGTAACATTATAAGCTGCACAGTCAAAAAAACAACAATCATCACAAGGTACAATAAAGCAACAAGCTTCAAAGCTAGAGTAACACACAGACACTACCCTACACTAACCAAACCAAGACAGATGACTCCTTTATTGCTTTCTTGACTTATAGTATATCCATCATAACTTCAATATCTCATTCATTTCCTAATTAAATCTCGATTTGTACCATACAAAGCCAGCTAGATTGAGCATGTTACCACAAACGCTATGTCGTAAAGCCCTAACCAGATTCTAGTATGTGCAGAAAAAGAGAAACTTTCAACATGTAAGCAATTAAACACAACACATAAGTACCATTCATTCTTCTCCATATATACAATAAATTCAACAAGCTTTGACACAGACAATAAGACATGATCTGAACTAGCTTATCATTAGTATGTAACAGAGAGAATCTAGAGGGTTACTAAAGATCTCAAAAGGGTCACAAAAAGATTCAATTTTTTAGTACCAGAAAGTGAAAGAGGGCTAAAACGAGAAGAGCTAGTAATGAATCGAGACCACCGAGGAGTAGAGACGGTCCGTAATTGGCAACGACAAGGGCGTAGTATGTGAATCCGATGATTCCTAATACGACAAGGATCATGATCGAACCCAACGCGCGGAGTGCTGTGCAGAACTTGAACACGTTCCACGCCATTTGCTCGCGCGAGATTTTCTAACTCGAAAAGAAAGAGAGATTTGAGCAAACCCCTTTGCTGAATTGAGGATGAAGTTTTCTTTTATAGATTTGGGATGAATCGAGCTGGAAAGTTGATTAATTTTTCCTGGATAATTTTTCTCTGGAAACGTGTTTTGGTTTTTGGGCAGACAACAAGTCATAAGTCTTGTTAGGATTAAGAAGCTACAAGTAATTTCATTACACGCATTTGGTTAAACTAAACCGGGTCTCCTGAATTACCCAATAGCGGTAACCAAACCGATTTGCTTAATTTGTTTTTTTTGTCAGGCGTCAGCAAATTACTTAATTTGTTTTTATAAAATTATTTTTAAGATTTACTCGTTTATATTATTCGTTTTCGCAACTGTTATTTAAAAAATATCGATCTGGTATTATTTAAAAATTCGAGAAGTTTCAAATTTAAATTGGATTCTTATACGTACGGATGGCTGTATATAGAGTTAGACCATCTCCAATGGGGTTCTATCCCATTAGAGTTCTAAAATTATATATATATATATATATGTATATATTATATATATGTATGTAATGGTAGGGTCTACCAAATAGTGTAGAACCCTTCCTAAAATTTCTAAAAGATTTTACATTTAGAATTTTTAGGGAGGGTTTTACACTATTTGGTAGATCTTACAATTACATACATATATATAATATATACATACACATATATATAGTTTTAGAATTCCAATTGGATAAAACTTCCATTAGAGATGGTCTTATATGGTACAAGCAGGCATGTGTCATCATATTCAGCGGAAGCATGGGCGATGAAAATAATTCTTATGTAGAATTGTCAATTCAATTAGTAGATTGTTGTGGGTCTAGCCCCCATAAAGACTCACTACGGAACGAGCCTAGACAACAAATCTAATATCCGCTAAATTGCAGGATTAGCGGTCCAACCCATGCGGTTTACCGGCTAGATGCGGGTTAGTCCATCTATTCAAAACATTGCAAGCGTTTTTCGTATGATTTCTTCTTTTTTCATTTGTATCTCGACAGGCCAATGGTCTGGCTGTTCGATTGCTAACACCACATTACACGAGCTGAAAACGTTTGTTTCTTATCTATAAAAAATGAAAAGTGTTATGGCAAAAAAAGATTATTAATTACACAATTTTGTTAGACAAAAATTTAGTTCCAATAGTTTTGTTATTCAAAGATTTATTACCCCAAATGGACAGACCCAAGTTTCGCTTCATGCAAGAAGGGCAGGTCAGTTTTAGCCGACACAGAAGAAGAATAAATTTATTCCAATAATTTGCTTCACATAAGATCATAGCTAATTATAGTTAACACCATATGTCGCCAAAAAAAATAGTTAACACCATATATTTTAATTGTGGAAAATTACTAACACAGGCAATCCACTTAACATATATATATTCATAGAAACATATACAATTATTTAATTATTTAATCTTCTCAACTGATTGAAACTTTCAACCCTCTTATGATACGTTACTAATCGTCTTTCTCTCCTCCCTTCTGCTCGGCTTCCTCCTTAATCTACCATGCATAAGAGGCCACCCATTTCACAAACAAATATGGATAAAGAACACAAATATAAGAAACAAACACTAGAATCTGACTCTGAGAAGAATATCAAACCTGCTGAAGAAGCTTCTTATGGACTCGATAGCCCTAGTAACAGAACAAAAAATGATAAAGAAAACTGGTCAAGCTTTCATTAAAGAAATGTTAAATGCTAACCGAATAAATTAAGGAACATGAAATTTCCTTTAAGTGAAATTTGATCCAATACTTACTTTGTCAGTTCCGTAAATATAGTCGCAATAAGTGAAAACTGAAGCAAAGTTGCTCTGGCTTTGTCCTCCAACGTAGTGATGATAATCATGATACTCAGCCCCACCGTAGAATGGTACCATTTTTGTCGGAGTCCATGGAAAATCATATCTAGATAAAACATGGCATTTATGTCCAAAAATTTTCATTTGTTAGCAATATAAATATTGAAAAAATCATTATACTACTTTGCAATTTTGAAATGGTAAAGATTATAAAAGAATAATTTGTGACAACTCATCTCGTGGAAGCTCACAGCGCTGCAGCGCATCAACTCCAACCCATTTCTTATAAATATTCACTAAATCCATAATTAGGTTGTTGGTGAGACTCAAACCCATGTCCTCACCCTATAACAACTCTCCACAAGACAAGTTGCCACCAATTGATCTGCAGGTGAGTTGCAACTTGTCTTCTGGAGAGTTGTTATAGGGTGAGGACTTGGGTTCGAGTCTCACCAACAACCTGATTATGGATTTAATGAGTATTCATAAGAGAGGGGTTAGAGTCGATGCGCTACAGCGCTGTGAGCTTCCACAAGATGGATTGTCACATAATTATGCATTCTTAAAATGGTAATGTAAACGCTAAACGGAGCTATGATTTGGATTGTCTGTTTACCCGCTGTGAGTTTCTATCGCCTCCATTTGACGTAAGCTTATCCACAGCCAAAAGGTCATAATGTGGCCAGGTGCAATCGCCGGTCCAAGAAATGTCGGAATCCCAAGAAGTAAGACCTCAGCCCAATGTGCATACGGCGATGCATACCCGATCGGAGAAGTGTACTCGTGATGGACTCGATGTATCTTCTCAAAACCCCATTTGCAATGCAACCATCTATGGATCCAATAGTTAGTGTAATCTTCTATCAAGAAGTACACCACTAATTGTGCTACCATCTCCATTAATGTTGGTAATGGCAACCCACTTCGAATCCCAACCATCTGTAATTAACACACAAATTTGATTATTTCTCTTAGGTATTGTTCAAGATCGCAATGTTTTATTGCGTTTAAATTTACAAAATATGTTTACAATGCGAACACTTGAATATGGGAATATTTTCTCTATATAAATTGTTTATTTAATGATTAATAAAAACACTAACAAGATTAATAACATGATCAGAAAAATAGAACAATAAATAATAGTTAACCTGGATGGAAGGATAAGTAACGAACTGCAACGTGCCGACTACAAGTAGGAACAGCTTCATGACATCTTTATAACACCGAAACATATCTGACAACAAATACTTCACTTTGGGCTGAATCTTAAACCGCTCGAACCAGCCAGTCAATTCAACGAACACAAAAGGGAGAGGAGCGAGAGAAAAGACTAGGAAAAGTATTAAAATGGTGTGACAGTAAACATGGAAATCAGATTTGGTGGCTGAGTAATCGAACCAAACCGTTTCGAACCATGTCAGGTTCCGTCCTAAAGCTATAGACGCGTCTTGGACGGTTGGGTAAGGGATCATACTTTAAGAGCTAGTCTGGTACTCTTGTATATTTTATCACTTTAATGTGTATACCGCAATGTTTTGAGGTTGTGAAATATATAAAGAATGGTAGAAAGATGATAAATAATGCACAGATTCGAAGTAGAGGTGCTTGTAGAAAATGAAAGATGGTTTTGGACGCTTTAACCAATCAGAATCACACAATAGTGACCTAATCACTCAACTTCAGTTTCGATTTTCCCAAATTGTTTTCTTACTTTTTTTGCCTTTGAGAAGTCCGCCAAGTTGGGACCTCGCTCTTTCTGTTTTTAGTAGAACATTACTCAGCACAAGTCCGCTTTTTTTGTTAATTATTTCAACGGATCCAATAACATATTTTTTCTCAACCTTTTACCGGAAATTGAAGTCCATACTCGAATATCTTGTAGAAAAGACAGCGCGCTAGCAAATCTGAACCAATAAAATCTTATCTATGTGTACTGATTTACTTCTCTACTGATACATATATTAATGGTATGAAAGATTTGATTTTAAGATTTTAATTTCGGGATAGAGTTTAGAGATTAAGATTTGGAGTTTAGATTTAGTAATCATGAAGTTCTGCTAAACTAGATAAATAACTTTTTTTAATTGTCCATAACATACTGATATTGAATTTTAAACTTCGACTACACTATAAGAAATCAAGAAGCTCTTTGCCTAAGAGTTTGATTCTGGAATGATGACTTAATACGAAATTGAAAAAAAATACATGATGCTGAAAGATAATTGATGATGATATCCTGAAACTTCTAGTTTTTAGTCAATAAAAAAACAAGGCAGCAAAAATTGAATTTATGATGCCATATCTGGTGATATTATTTTTTTCTTTGAGGAAGCTGATATTTGGTATTTCCATAGAAGAAGAAGATGCATAAATGTACTTACAATAAAGTTGGGTAAGATAGAACACAAAGATTTTGTGAAAATAACATGTTAGTTTGAACGGCATACTTTTTGTTTCTTTATTGGTGTAGGGTTTATGTTTTAGTTCAGAGGTTAGAGGTCAGAGAAAAAAATTGTTTCACAAAGAAAGATAAATTATAAGAAAATAATTATAAATGATGTCCTATTATAATAATTTCTAATTTTTAAATAGGATTGTACACATAAACAGAACCTGAAAACTTAAACCGAATCCGATTTGATAAAATGAATTTGAACCAATCCGAACCCGGCATAAAGACCGAATGGATCTTGTTTTATGATATTTTGGATTATGCATATTATCCGAACCAAACCCGAACCTAAATGAATATCCGATAAAACTCAAAAAAATTTAAACTCTAAAAAATAAATTATATCAAACATGATCTCAATTCCTAATATGTATCCAAAATACACTAAGATATTATTGAAATAATTATCTATTACTTGAATTATTAACCCAAATACTTAGCTTAATTTATATATTGGTATTTTGTTAATATTAATGTTGTGTTTAATATTAATACTTAGCGTAATACAGATCTTGGTTACATTGACTTGAGAAAGGTTTGTCTTTCTCGAAATGTAGTTTCTCTTTATTATTTTATGTAATGGTTAATTTATTTTCTTTAGATTTTCGGTCTCATAATCTTAGGTTTAGCGTTTTGATGATTGAAGATTGATTGTTGAAGGTGACGATTTAAAACTTGAAGTTTTAGGATTTTGGTTTTGTTTTCATTGAGAGAGCTTGGTTTTCATTTTATTTCTTCATTTATTGGTTTTTTTTTCTATTTTAACTTTTATTTGATTTTAAATGATCACGTTTGATGTTCTTTTTATTTATTTTTGAATCGATTTTACTTATGTTTTAGTTACAAAATAGGTATAAATCATGTATTTTAAATTGAAGAACTGATTCTACTTATGTTTTGGTTACAAAGTAGTTATAAATTATGTCTTTTTAAACCAAAAAAAATTGATTGAAACACGAATGCGAAAGTTCGTCAGATTGTACCGATTTTTTGAAGATTTATTAACACCGATCTAAATCCGATAGAACCGAACCGGTTTCAAACCAAACTTTAATATAATTCGAATGAAGCTGATTTTGATAAATTCGAAAAAAAAAAATTAATTGGACAAAACCAAAAATAGATTGGGGCCCGAATACCGAAGACCTTTTGTAAAATATGATTCAGTTTATTATGCACTTGTCACTTTCAAATAATGTCAGGTGCAGAAAACTTTGTTATCTTTTGCTGTTAAGCTTAAATGTTAACAAGTCTCTACCACAAAAACGAAAACCGGCCACGTCACGTTGGTCCAACAGAGTGATACATTTTCATATCCACATACACCAGAAGGTGTTGAACTACAGTGCATGATGGTGACTTAGTGAGGCATGCCATGAGCCACATGTTAAATTTTATTAATATTTGTTTGTATTTAGTAAAAAATTATGTTTTTTGAGCTTTTATGATTGAGCCTGTCCTCCCAAGTCCCAACTGTAGAGATTCCCCGTGGAACCCGACACTGTCATCGATATTCAATATCAATAGAAATACACAACCTAATGTATTAAGAAAGGAAGTGTTGGAACATAGGAGACGTTGCAACTTGTAAGTATGGAAAGGTTAAAATGTAATTTACAACTGGAGTTGGAAATATACTTGTGAATATTCTTAGACGCATGTACTCGCTTAGTTCCGGGTGTATCCAAATTTGAGTTAATGCAAGTTGAATTTGAGCCCAAAAACGTGAATCCGAAAGTTTGCTGGACTGTAAGCAAAGTCTGTGTGAAGATAAGGGTCGTTTAAAAAAATGTTGGAGTTTTGTAATTAGAAGAACTTGTGGAGGCCGATAAAATGAGTAATAAAAAAATGCTAATCGCCCACCGTGGGGCTCGAACCCACGACCACAAGGTTAAGAGCCTTGCGCTCTACCAACTGAGCTAGACGGGCTTTGTTGATACCCATTATTAAACAAAGAAAACGACAAATGAAAATTAAACAGTGACAGATTCAGCACTCCTTTTGATTTCTTCTAAATCATAATGCCTTACTTAAAAGAGTTTAAACAAAGAAAAAACAATGGAGCGTTTCCATGTGGCAAACATAAGCAGAAAAGAGAACAAAACTAAACTACACTTTCTTTTGCGAGTCTTGACTTGTTTAGATTAGCAGACTGCTCATAACTTATCTTATGATAAGTAAACTCAAACCTCCTGAGGAGTTTCAGGTTTTACTAATCTAATTTATCTCCTCCATTCTGCTTATTGCTCTTCTTGGACTCCTCCTTGATCTGCAACTCATAATTTCTTAAACATACAACACGTTAAGTAATGGAGTCGATGCAAGCAAAGTATCAGCTTTGGGAGTATTTGTTTGACCTGCTGAATAAGCTTCTTTTGGAATCGGTATGGCTGATTCGACTGCTAAACCCACACAAGTTGAAACGTTTGTTTCCGATCTAAAATAAACTAAGTGTTAGAAAATATTTTTACAGAATTTTGTTAGACAAAAATATATCTTCAATAATATATTTGTTAATGCGAGATTTATTACCTCAAATGGACAGACACCAGGTATCTCTTCATGGAGGAAATGGAGGAGGTCAGTTTTAGCCGACACAGAAAAAGAGGAATAAACTGTTGTTACTCGAATAATTTGCCCCACATAACTCATACCTAATTATAGTTCAAACCACATATATTATAATTGTTGAAAATTATTAGCACAAGCAGTCCACATCCACTTAACATATATATTTACACGATCATATACAATTATTTAATCTTATTAAAGGATTGGAACTTTCAACCCTCTTCTGATTCGTTACTAATCTTCTTTCGTTCCATTCTTCTGCTCAGCTTCCTCCTTCATCTACCATGTATAAGAGGCCACCCATTTCACAAATAAATATGGATAAAGACCACATATATATAAGAAACTATATAAGAAGCAAACACTAAAATATAAGTTTGAGAAGAATATTAAACCTGCTGAAGAAGCTTCCTATGGACTCGATAGCCCTAGTTACAGAAAAGTTAATAACCAAAACTGGTCAATGTTTCATCAAAGAATTAGGTTAAATACTAACCAAATAAATTAAGGGACATGAATTCCTTTACATGAATTTGATCCAGTACTTACTTTGTCAGTTCCATAGATATAGTCACAATACTTGAAAACTGAAGCAAAGTTGCTCTGGCTTTGTCCTCCAACATAGTGATGATAATCATGATACTCAGCTCCACCGTAGAATGGTACCATTTTTGTCAGAGTCCATGGAAAATCATATCTGCAAGCAAATAAAACATGGCATTTATGTTCAATTTTTTTCATTTGTTAGCAATATAATTATTGAAAAAAACATTATACTTTTGCAATTTTGAAATGGTAAAGGTTAGAAATACAATAGTAATGCATTCTTAAAATGGTAATGTAAACGCTAAACGGAACTATGATATTGGATTGTCTGTTTACCCGCTGTGAGTTTCTATCGCCTCCATTTGACGTAAGCTTATCCACAACCAAAAGGTCATAATGTGGCCAGGTGCAATCGCCGGTCCAAGAAACGTCGGGATCCCAAGAAGCAAGACCTCGGCCCAATGTGCATACGGCGATGCATATCCGATTGGAGAAGTGTACTCGTGATGGACTCGGTGTATCTTCTCAAAACCCCATTTGCAATGCAACCATCTATGGATCCAATAGTGAGTGTAATCTTCTATCAAGAAGTACACTACTAATTGTGCTACCATCTCCATTAGCGATGGTAATGGCAACCCACTTTGAATCCCAACCATCTGTAATTAACACACAAATCTGATTACATCTCTTAAGTATTGTTCAAGATCACAATGTTTTATTGCGTTTAAATTAACTATTTGCAACTTTATGTAACAGTTAAACAAAATATGTTGCAATACTAGATTTTTTTAAATAGGGGAACATTTTCTCTAGATAATATGTGGGATTTCTTTTTTAATTAGTAAATCCCTGAAAATTAATAACATGATCAGAAAAATAGAACAGTAATTAATAATTAACCTGGATGGAAGGATAAGTAACGAATTGCAACGTGCCGATTACAAGAAGGAACAGCTTCATGACATCTTTATAACACCGAAACATATCTGACAACGAATACTTCACCTTGGGCTGAATCTTGAACCGCTCGAACCAGCCAGTCAATTCAATGAACACAAAAGGGAGAGGAGCAAGAGAAAAGACGAGGAAGAGTACCAAAATGGTGTGGCAGTAAACATGGAAGTCAGATTTGGTGGCTGAGTAATCGAACCAAACCGTTTCGAACCATGTCAGGTTCCGTCCTAAAGCTATGGACGCGTCTTGGACGGTTGGGTAAGGAATCATACTTTGAGAGCTAGTCTGGTACTCTTGTATATTTTATCACTTTAATGTGTATACCACAATGTTTTGAGGTTGTGAAATATATAAAGAATGGTAGAAAGGTCATAAATAATCCACAGAATTCGAAGTAGAGGTGCTTGTGGAAAATGAAAGATAACCAATCAGAATCACACAATAGTGACCTAACCTCTCAACTTCAGTTTCATTTTTTTGGTAATCTCTCAGCTTCAGTTTCGATTTTCCCAAATTGTTTTCTTACTTTTTTTTTTACTTTGAGAAGTCCGCCAAGTTGGGATCTCACTCTTTCTGTTTTTAGTAGAACATTACTCAACACAAGTCCTCTTTTTTTTTTCGTTAATTGTTTCAACGGGTCCATTACATTTTTTTCACACCCTTTTACTGGAAATTGAAGTCCGTCCATACTCGAATTTCTTGTAGAAAAGACAGTGCGCTAGCAATTCCGAACCAATAAAACCTTATCTTTGTGTACTGTGTTTACTTCTCTACTGATACATATATTTATGAACTAACTGCACGCACGCAATCAGAGTTTAAATTTTAGGATATGGACTTAAATTGAAGGATTTGATTTTCAGATTATCATTTTGGGATAGAGTTTAGACATTAAGATTTGGTGGTTTAGAATTTTTTTTTTCAAGTAAAATATATATTATCGAGTTATATTATGTTTTTAAAAGTAAAAGATAAAAAAATAGTAGTTGTAAACAAAAAAATTTAAAAATTATTTTTAATACCGTCAGCAAAACCTTAACCCTAAATCCAAAATCCTAAGTCCTAAACCTTTGGGTAAATGCTCAATCCTTTAAGATTAATACAAGGGTTTAGAGTTTAGAATTTACAATTTACTATTTTTCTGACGGTATTAAAAATATTTTTTAAAATGTTAAGAATTTATCCAAGGATTTAGAATTTACATAAGGTTTTTAAGGTTTATAATTTAGGGTTTAGTGTTTTGTTAACATTATTAAAAAAATATTTTGTAATAGTATTAAAAAAAGTTTACAACTACTATTATTTTTTATTTATTTTTATCTTTAAATTTTAAAAACATAATAGAAATCAAAAATATTTTGTTTTTTAAAAAAAAATATTAAATATAAAAAAACGTAATCATATTAGTTGGTGAATCTAGAAGTTCAGCATAGAGGATGAACCCAAGAATTACTTCAGTTTTAGTAATCATGAAGTTCTGCTAAACTAGATAATAACTTTTTTTATTGTCCCTAACTTACTAAAATTGAATTTTAAACTTCGACTACATTATAAGAAATAAAGAAGCTCTTCGCCTAAGAGTTTGATTCTGTAAAGAACACTTAATACAAAACTGAAAGAATACATGATGCTGAAAAGATAATTGATGATGATACCCTGAAACTTCTAGTTTTTAGTCAATAAAAACAAGGCAGTAAAAATTGAATTAAAGATAGAACACAAAGATTTTGTGAAAATAACATGTTGTTAGTTTCAACAGCATACTTTATGTTTCTTTATTGGTGTAGGGTTTATGTTTAGTTCAGAGGTTAGAGAAAAAATTGTTTCACAAAGAAAAATAAAATTTTAAGAAAATAATTGAATTTATTGAATTGTTTTTAGTTGAAAATTATTAGAAATTAATAATTAGAAAATGATTTATTATAATAATGATTTCTAATTTTTAAATTAATAAAGATGGACATATAAACTGAACACGAAAATCCGAACCAAATTTGATCCGTTAAAAATGAATTTGAACATATCCGAACCCGGCATAAGTACCGAATCGATTTTTTTAATGATATTTTGGGTTATAGGTATTATCCAAACCAAACTCGAACCTGAATGGATATCTGACAAAATACGGAAAATTTAAAATCTAAAAAAATAACTTGTACCAAACATAATCTTAATTCCTAATATGTATCTAAAATACATTAAGATATCACTGAACATCTAAAATAATTAACTATTATTTTTTAATGGATTTTCTATTTCAGAATTTCAGGCTTAGTGTCTTGATGATTGAAGGTTGATTGTTGAAGGTGATGGTTAAAGCTTGATTTTTTTGAATTTATGTTTTGTTTTTGTTGAATAGTGTTTTTTATTTCATGAGAATTTGGATTTCGTTTTATGCTTTCACTTAGTGTTTTTATATCAATAATTATGTTTACCTTTCATTTGATTTTAAACTATCATGTTTAATGTTCCTTTATTTTATTTTTGAATCGATTTTACTTATGTTTTTATTACAAAATAGATACAAATTAGATACTTTTAAACTGAAGAATAGATTTTATTTATGTTTTGGTACAAAGTAGATACAAATAATATATTATTAACTCTGACCCGAACCCAATAGAACCCAAGTCAGTCTCGAACCATATTTTATATAACCCGAATGAGACTGATTTTGATAAAATCAAAAAATCGAGACACGGTTGAACAAAACCGAAAATCGACCGGGATTCCGAATATCCAGACTAATTTAAATATGATTCTGTTTACAATTGTCACTTTCAAATAATGTCACGTGCAGGAAATTTTGTTATTTTTGTTCCTGTTGAGCTTAAATGTTAACAAGTCTCTACCACAATAACGAAAACCGGCCACGTCATGTTGGTCCAACAGAGTGATATACATTTTCATATCCACTGATCCACATACACCAGAAGGTGTTGAACTACAGTACATGATGGTGAGGCATGCCATGAGCCACATGTTAAATTTTATTATTTGTTTGATTACGTTTTTGGAGCTTTTGTGATTGAGTCTGTCCCCCCAAGGTTGCTGCAATCAGTGACGTCCGACCAGATTTCTGCCATAATCTTTTTTTTTTCCAACCACATGTTTTCGGCTGACAATATTTTTTCTAGTGTGGAAGGGGCTGCACAATATTTAATCATTCTTTCCTTTTTATATATGTTTCCCTTTTTCTATTTTTTTATCGGGCTCATTATATAGCAATCTTTAAAACTTGTGTTATATGGTGGTACGATATTAGTTTATAAAAGTAACAAAAAAATTCTAATAATTGTGAAGGACATTTATAGAAACAAAAAAATCCGTGTCCCGCTTTAAAATATTTATCTAAACTAGATCTTTTCTCCGCGCTACGCGCGGATTACATGTTTAAAATTTTGTTTATTTTTCTATTTTTTTCTTTTTTATAAATATATTTTTACCTAATAATTTCCATTTTCCTTTTGTTTTATGCATGAAATTTAAACATTTTCATTGTTTCATAATGTATATGTTTTACAAAAGATTTGTGTCTGAAAATGTAAGATGTTTTGATACTATAAATTTTTCATTTTTTAAAAAAATTATTGGACCAATAATATTATATTTATTGTTTATGTTTGATTAATTCAGTTTAGATTTATATTATTGATACTATTTAAAAAGTTTTATTAATTTTTATCCATGTGACCAAAACATATAATAAAAAATAGAGAAGTAAATTGTAAACTTTTTTTATCATCAAATTATTGTTTTGCCTAATTCAAACCCATTATTAGGACATGGCTGATTTCACCACAACACTTGTGGATGTGGTTGCTTAGGTTTGCAGGTACGATGATTACGGCTTTAAGCATTATTAAATATTTGTACGTTATACGGTTAGAAATTGGTACGTTTGCGGAATACTTATGACTGATTAACTATCAAATGTACCAGTGGTTAAATAATAAATTAATAATATTTACATTTTATTTAATTATAAAAATATTTAAAATCATTTTGTTTTAATAAATATAAAACTTATATTTTTGAAAAAATTATAAAAATATTTTGTTTTAAAATTTTATCACAAAAGCAGCTCTCAACAAACAAATAATTGAAGCTTTACAAAACTCACGACCAAATACACTTAGGAGACAACAATCCATACTGTAAACAAAAATCAATCGAGACATCATTTATACATTTCTAGTCCTTTTCTAATTGATCATCACTCCTTAATTCTTCAGTCCTCTATTTTTTTCTGTTGGTGTTGCTAAAATTGTTGTTTTGATGTAAATCACTCTGACAAAAGAATATAATAAAAAAAAGAATATAATAAGTTAAAATAGGGGATTCCACTTGAACTTAGATTATGGCTGGAAAATATACGATGTTAGATTAGATTTTTTTAACGTTTTGAAAATATTTTGTTATCGCATTAAATATATGGGAGATAAGTCTAGCTTCAAAGCTTAAACCCCAAGTATGATGAATCTGAGAGACCAAACAAAAGATGGGAGTGTGTTGGATTTAGACTTTTCTGTTATGTTGTGAATGGTGGAAAAGCGTAACCGGAGATTTGTTGCTATCCTAGACTAAGACTAAATCAAACTAAGACGCAGAGATATAATTTAGTTACTTAATATGGTCATTTTTATCAGAAAAAATCAGTAACTTTATAACTGTTGTTAAACAAACTTACTCCGAAGGAAACATGCATGCAGGGTCGGCTGAGAAGGGGGGACAAACGGTGCGACTATCCCGAGCTCAAATCCGTGTTCCCCTTATCCTACCAATTATGGGGTCCAATTTTTTTTATATCTATATATTTTTATATAAAAATTTAAAAATATTTATTAAATATAATTGAAAAAGGGGCCCTAAAATATTTTATGTGTATATAATGTATTTTTATCCCAAAATTTATAAAGATGAATGATAATTTTTTTAAAAAAATTTAAATATTTAATAAAAATAAATATTAAAATTTAATATTTTGGTTTTGTGATGAATTTTTGTTTACTTCTTAAGTGGATGTAGAACTGTTTTTCGTATATATTAATTTTATAATACTTTATACTATTTTATTTAAGTTTATTTTAGTTATTATATAAAATAAATATAATAAGATAAATCATGAATTCTTATAGTTAAAAACTAATTATTTTATTTAAGAAATTCACTACTTTAAAACATAACTTTCTCTATTTTATAAATAGCCATTTAAATATTTTTCTTGTTACACAAAGAATTTCATAAAATACATGGATCTTATTTTAAGCTTACTATTTATCATAAAATACATGATTTAATAAGGAATAAATTGAGATAGAGGAATATACTTCAGAATATTGTGTAATTTAGAAATACACGACTCTTTCCGCCACCACCTTCACCATCTGTTGATGGTCTAAGATTGCTTGGAAGACATTCAAAAAGCCGTCAGGTTCCATTGGCTTGCTACAAATTTCAAATGAGAAAAAGGTGTTAGAAACGATCATTGCTTCAGTTAGGCAAAACATGTATGTGTATTCAAAGACGGAACCTGTAGTTTTGCAGTATATGTATGAACTCATCCTCTAACTTTGATAAAGCTTTAGAGAGCAAATTGTGAGCATGGCCAATAACTCCAGTAGCAGTACTCTTAAACATCTTGTTGTTGCTGAAAAACTTAATACTGCCTCTTAGTTGATCAATTACTTCCAGATAGATTTCGAGATCCTCATGTGGTCCTGACAAACAAACAAAAATTGATCAATCTTGATTCAGCTTAATCATTAATTCAGCCACAACCACAAACACCAAAACTGTCGTAGATTTAGTTGAAGATAAAACTCAGTAGTGTGACATGATGTGAACTTGTAAGCCAAAGAAGAGCTTGAAAGCAAACCAAAAACTAACAATCTGTACATTTTGTGGTGAAATCATGCTACTGGTAGAAATGCAAAACCTTAATAAGGACTACTATTTATCTTACTCCCTTTAAGTCAAAGAACCTCTTGAAGACCTAGGGATATAGACTAATCAGTATCCAGAGAAGAGATTCAACATGAACCTGTACAATCCATGTTGACAATCTTAAGGTAAAAAACGTTAAATCATACCCAATGATCTTTCTCTTCATTTACAGGCTTTATAATGTTCAGCCAATCACCCAATCCTGTCTTCTTCTCAGCAGTTTGCTCCACCAGTTTTACAGAGGCAGGAGGTCTGCTACTTCCCCCAATCTCCTTAGCCTACACACATCAAAAAAATATCGGATTAATAAAAAGAAAGGATGATGGAATTGAAAACATAGGGCAAAACTGATATAAAATGCTAGTTTAGGAACCTGAAACATTGCAGTTGTCACTATGTCCAGAAGGGTGGTGGTAGTATAACTATTTGATTGCAGTCTGATACGTTTAGCATCAATGTCTACGGGAGTCTTGGAACAAAAAACCAGAATAGAAGAATCCAGTTTCTGGATAGAAAAAAAAAGTATATATAAAACTCTCAGTCATGCAAATAGCAACAACACCAAAAAGGCCTTGGAGAATTAAACTTATACGCTAATATCTTACCTCGCATCTAGTGATGTTCTCGAGGGAAAATATTCTCAAAGTTCGGCTAGCACAATTCAGAGAGCCGATTAACTAAAAGAAACAGTAATCAGTAACACAAAAGCTAAAAGCTTTGAGTAAGAAAACTGAGTTGGAACACATTACCTGAAAAATTTAAGAACATCAGTTGTGGTATGTCCGTAAGTCTCCCTTATAAAGGAAATTACTTGACTAATATATAGAAAAGAGCAAGAGAACTTGTTGCGATGAAATGATCTCAACAGAAACCCAATCCTTCGGCGATGAAGAAGAAGGATTCACAACAAAGATAGTTGGGATTAGGGTTGTTTCTCACCAATACTTGGGCTGCCGGGCCAACTCGCCATAAATTAGAAAATCAAATGAAAGAAGACCCAATACACTGAATAAAAAAGCTGACGTGGCCTATTCAACTGAATCCTATTGGAGGATTAAAAAAGCTGACGTGGCTTAAGGAGGGGGAAGTATATCTAGCTTTTAGTATAGTATAGATAACTCTCAAGATTTTGACAGTCTGAGCTAATTGATTCATATTTTTTTTGGTAACATAACTGATTAAAAAAAATTCTTTGAAATAGTTATCTATTCTTATTTAGCATAGATTTATTATATTTATGATATCTTTTTTCTTAATTGACACGTGTTGATTGACTGACTATGTATCATAGTATAATATTACTACTAGGTGTTTTGCCCGCACTTGCGGGCTTAATAATTTTACTAATATCTATAAATAAAAATATAATCAATTTATGTAAATTATAATAAATTATAGTTCATAGACTCAAAATATTTAATAATAAACTAAACAAATTCTTTCTATATATAAAATTTTTCATCATCATATAAAACATTTAGTAATAAATTAATATCATTTTTAGACATAACAAAAAGGAATAAAAATTATCTTTAATAATGTTTTTGATAACACAATATAAATTATCTATACATAAATTCTTCGTGAATTTATTTTTCATAATTAACTATATATTAACAAATAGAATTAGTTTTCAACTTTAATAAAGACTTTATAACATAATATAAAAAAGTTAGATAAAGATAATTATCAAATTCATGAGATTCATTTTTTAATTTAGAATTAATCATATGTTAACAAATATAATTATTTTTCAAAATAAAGACTTTATCCCATAATATAAAAAAATTAAAATAAGGATAATTATCAAATAAATGAAATTCGTTTTTAATTTATAATTAATTATATATTAACTAATATAATTGTTTTTCAAGGTTAATAAAGACTTTATAACTCAATATAAAATAGTTTTAGATAAAGATAAATCTAAAATCATTGAAATTCTTTTTTATTTATTTTTAAACGATATTAACTGCTCTAACTTTCAACGTGAGAGTTACAAAGTAATCAACAAATTCACTTAAATTTTATAATTGAAAATATATTTTTAAGATAAAAAAATAATACAAAAGAATTAACATATTTTCTAAAAAAATATAATATTATTAACATAAATTCGTTTTTATTTTATAATAAATTATTAAAACATGAAAATAAGCAAAATAACCTAAAATCATGGAGAAGTTGACAACCAAGCAAATTTACTTCTCAAATAATGTTATAATGTTATAGATGAAAAATATATTTTTAAGATAACAATCTAATACAAAAGAATTAACATATTTTCTAAAAATATAATATTATTAACATAAATTCGTTTTTATTATATAATAAATTATTAAAACATGAAAATAAGAAAACTAACCTAAAATCATGGAGAAGTTGACAACTAAGCAAATTTACTTCTCAAATAATGTTATAGATTAATTTTAATATATATAATAAAATAAATGATACTAAAATTTAATTCTTAATTCTTACAAAAAAATAAATACCAATTTTTCCATCAAACAATTAGCAATTTCAATATAATATCAAATATTCGGAGTATATTAGCCATGTTCAGAACGGAATAGCTAATGCTATCCCCAAATTAAACGAGAGAGCTGGAGAATATATATAAAGGTATCGCTGTGATTGGTTTTAATGGATGATACCGCGATACCGGTGTCTTCGTTTTCACTGGAAAAGTTAAAATGGTTGTTACGGCTATTTTGACCGACGTTGCGACTACTTTGGTAGCTGGTTAATGTGTATTCTCTATACTGTGGTTGCTGATCGCTATCACGGAGATTTTAAAGAAAACATGGCCAATATCAGTGCTTCCGTAAGCCATGTGTTAATGAACATTTGTAGAGATTCCCCGTGGAACCCGTCACTGTCATCAATAGAAACATACAAGCAATGTTATAAGTAAGGAAGTGTTGGAACATAGGAGATGTTGCAAATTGTAAGTATGGAAAGGTTTAAAAGTAATTTACAATTGGAGTTAGAAACACACTTGTGAATATTCTTAGACGCATGTACTCAAGACTTTGATTAGAGTTGAATTTGAGCCCCAAAAAAGTGAATCCGAGAGTTTGCTGGACTGAAAGCAAAGTCTGTATGAAGAAACTGGTTAAGTTATCATAATAAAAAAATGCTAATCGCCCACCGTGGGGCTCGAACCCACGACCACAAGGTTAAGAGCCTTGCGCTCTACCAACTGAGCTAGACGGGCATTGTTGATACCCGTTATTAAACAAAAAAGGACAAATGAAAATTAAACAGTGACAGACTCAGCACTCCTTTTCATTTCTTCTAATCTTCTTTCCCTCCACCATACAAAATCATAATGCCTTACTTAAAAGAGTTTAAACAAAGAAAAAACAATTCGAGAAAAACGCACACAAATAGAAAACGATGGAGCGTTTCCATGTGACAACATAAGCGGAAAAGAGAACAAAACTAAGCTACACTTTCTTTTGCGAGTCTTGACTTGTTTAGATTAGCAGACTGCTCATAACTTATCTTATGATAAGTAAACTCAAACCTCCTGAGGAGTTTCAGGTTTTACTAATCTAATTTATCTCCTCCATTCTGCTTGTTGCTCTTCTTGGACTCCTCCTTGATCTGCAACTCATAATTTCATAAACATACAACACTAAGTAATGGAGTCGATGCAAAGTAAAGCATCAAGAAACATATCATCAATATGATATTTTGTTCACATTTGTATATTTGTAATTATGGTTCTGAAGAGAAATTGTGGGAGTATTTGTGTTTACCTGCTGAAGAAGCTTCTTTTGGAATCGGTAACCCTATGCAAAGTAAAAACAGTATAATAAACATATTGTCAATGATTTCATCCAGAACTGCTAAACAAGAAAGGAACTAAAGTTGTAAAAAACTCACTTTGTCAGTTCCATAAATGTAATCGCAGTAAGTGAAAACTGAAGCAAAGTTGCTTTGGCTTTGTCCTCCAACGTAATGATGGTAATCATGATACTCAGCCCCACCATAGAATGGAATAAACTTCGTCAGAGTCCATGGGAAATCATATCTGCAAAACAAAACCACAAACAAGTCAACCTCTCTCCGGAGAAAACAAGTTTCACACACCAAAAACAAAAATCATACTATAAAAACTAATTCTCTGCTTTTAGATAGTTAATGTTGCTCATCAAGAGGAGAGGCTTTATCATTTAAAGAATGTTCTCATGCTTAGCCTATAGGGAATGCTCACCAAAAGTTCATCTACGCAAAAAATCCTCAAAAGCTAAAAAGGGTCTAGAAAGTATCAGAAAAGGCTAGTGCTTTACCTTATCCCCCACACAAATAAAGAAAAAAAAGGTGAACCACTATTCAGAGATCCCACATAGTGATATACTAACAAAAGAAAGCTGAAACCTTTGGTTAAAAAAAAACAATTCAAAAAGTTGTCTTGATGCAGACATAAAAGAAAGAAAGATCCTTTGTTTTGATTTTCTCTGTACTAATTTTCCTTCCTTACCCGCTATGAGTCTCAATGGCTTCAATCTGGCGCAAAGCAATCCACAACCAAAACGTAATCATGTGCCCAGGAGCAATCGCAGGTCCAAGAAAAGTGGGAACACCAAGAAGCAAAACCTCAGCCCAATGCGCATAAGGAGCAGCATAACCAATAGGAGCAGTGTACTCATGATGTATATAATGAATCTTCTCATAACCCCATTTGCTATGAAAAAACCTATGAACCCAATAGTTCGTATAATCCTCCACCAAAAAGTAAACCACCAACTGCGCCACAAGCTCCCCAAGAGACGGTAACGGCAACCCACTTCGAATCTCAATCATCTGTTCCAAAAAAGATCGAAACTTCATCACTTGAATCCAAGGATTGAGCCTTAAAGGTGGAAACTTTATCACGTGGGTCGAAGGATTGAGCCATAAAGGTGGAAACTTTAGTTACCTGGATCGAAGGGTAGGAGACGAGCTGTAAAGGGCCGACGACGAGGATGAACATCTTCATGACGTCTTTGTAGCAACGGAACATGTCGGAGAAGGAGTTTTTGACCTTGGGTTGAATCTTGTACCGATCGAAGAAGGAGGAGATGGATCGGGAGAGTTCGATGAAGACGAGAGGGAGAGGGATGAGGGAGAAGATGAGGAAGAGGAAGAGGATGTTGTGGCAGTAGAGGTAGTAATCTGACTTTTTGGAGGAGTAATTGAACCAGAGTGTCTCGAGGGTTGTTAGGTTTCGGCCTAAGGCTGTTGATGCGTCTTCGATCGTTGCGTATGGGATCATTGTTGTTCCGGTGACGGCGAGATTGTCGTTGACGTTGGAATTGGATCGAGAGAGAGAGAGTGAGAGCGATGAGAGAGAGAGGAGAGTGTCGTTGTTAGCTGGATTTTGTTTTTTTATGTTTTTATATATTACTGACTTGGCGAATATTCGTGGTGACGACGTGGCACACTAGTGATCTGTTCATTAGCATGTGTGGTGTCACGTGACATGCACTACTGCAATGTTTCTGTTGAACCGGACTACGGATTAAACCGAAATCACCAACTTCTCTAGACTGTTTGAGACTTTGTGACATGTAAGGAAAGATCTAAATGCACCCATCTTTTTTACAGTAAGGCTATTGCTATGAGTAAGAACAGAACCGTCTCTACAAATCTTATTAGTTCAAAGTTCATGAACGGTGTAATTTGTGCTATCCAAAATCCAATTCTCTTGACCAAAAAAAACTGATTGTGTCTCCACATTATTGCTATCAAAAAGTTACTTTCAGAAATTTTCATAGAAGACAAAAACAGTAGCTTTGTTAAAGACACACACAACAAGCACTGCCAGCAGTAGCATGAACTCTATCCACTATGCTTGTTCTCAACTTGCCCCCATTAGGTTGAAACAAAATTAACAAAGAGTACCGAGTAGTTGATCTGTGGACTTCGTCTGACTTGTCTCGACTTCAATACAAGATTATACAAAATGACCCTTCTAAAGCCCATTCTAAAAGTCGGCCTATTCCAAGTAAATAGATACTGTAACTAGTCGTTAAAGTAGCCCAACAACGATTAAGTCATCAGACTTGAGAAGTTGAGGGTTCGTGGTAGATGAACGAAATATGCAACTAGTTTATCTTTAAGAAATATCTTGTTTATTCTATTTTAGCTAAATTAGACCTCAATATTGCTTTTTATATTTGTAGGTAGCTTAATTGAATGGTAAAATTTTAGACAAAATTTCCCGTAATTCTTCTCTAATAATAATACAACCATTTGCAGATTAATACTGCAATGTTTCCTTCTCTTAGTTTTCCATTTTACAAAGGCATCTGTGTTTTTCTAAAAGTTATTATGGCCACGGGCGTTGTATGAAAACGAAGATATAGAGTTAAATGTTGACATGCAAAAAGTAGAAGACACCTCATAGCCTCTTCTTGTTTTTTTTAGATTGTCTTTCTCAAATTCTTTCATACAATTTATTTTATATTTAATTCTACTTTATACTTACTCGAAACCATTAGATTCATTATTTGTGACCAATTCAACGATATATGATATTGACATTGACTACTTGACCTTTGTGGACATGATGTATTGATGTATATGTGAATTTCGTATCACACAATAGTATAACATTATATGCATAGCAAAACGTTGAAATAAAATGAGTCTGTTATCCAATTGATGTTAAGTAAATATAAATCGTCTTACATCACGAAACGTGACGTTACATTTTTTTTTGCTAAAAACGTGAAATTTTGTTTGAAATTCTAAAGTCTTTAAATTTAGCCATGAAACTAAAGTATATTTAAATGTAACACAAACGGATGTTGGAAATTGTAAAATTGTAACACACGATGGAAACTGAATAAACCAAGTGCGTTACGCGTGAAGGTTAGTGCGTATGGAGTCGACAATACCAATGATAACTTAAAAACACGCCTAAAAGCTCTTTAACTATGAGAAAGTTGAAAGCAAACCTCGGACTTATCTTAGCCACACAAGAGCCATGTTATTTCTTGACGTTAATCAGTCATATTAGCTTTATTTTTTGGTCCAAACAGTCTTATTAAATCTAGTGTATGAGTTTAGTATTTATCCGTTAATCAGTAGTACTTTTCGTAAAATACATGATAATCGAGTCTCTCTGTATTTGTTTATTTATCACCTTTGGTTTTTAGGATTTTGGTTCCTGAAATTTGTTTTGGGTTTCTCGTTTTCTTGTATAACGTGTCAAGTTTCTAAAAACCCAAGAGTTTTGTGACAAGTTTCTACAAATCCAACAATTTTGTTTCCTAATCCTGTATAAACACTTTGGGATTGTGAAAAGGTAAGACTCTGAAGCAATCTTCTAGACTATAGTATTATACTTTTTAACGCATTTTATTAATGATAAATTTAAATGTTTTTGGGCTTCATAAATTATACCATCTTTTAGTAATAGTTTTTTCTACAAGTCTTCTTAATTACAATGTAACCATCATCCACGCATTTCATTACTAATAAGTAATAACACAATACATAAGAACCATGATAATGAATCATATAATAGTATAATGACGACAAAAAATATAAGTATATTTTATTTTTGTAAAATGTAACAATAAATATCATAGTACAAGAACCACGTATGAATCACTAACACCTTTAATCGCAATTTTTTGGTCGGCTAGAATTTAAAATGCTAAAAGTCACTTACTTCTATGTAAAACTATCTACTGGGAAAAAAACCATTATAAACGAAAAATAAATAAAAGAAGAGTAAAGCAGAGAGAATCCCACACTTCGCTTCTTTGTCAAGCAACCCACCAAAACCTCTCAATTTCATTCTTCTTCCTTCTCCTCAAGCAAAGTCATATCAGCTCACCAACAATGTCAAATTCTATTCACCGGAGAAGAGCTCCTACTCCGGTCGGAAACGGAGGTAGGAGCCTCAGGACAAGACGCACGGCCTCCCGATGCGTTGATCGCTCGAAGAATACTAATCACGTTTTCGACCGAAGTTTCTCAGAGTCGAATCTTAATCGTCGCCGTGAAGAAGACGGTAGCTGCATGCGGCGACCATCGCCAGTGATGAGCGGTTCCCCGACAGAAGAATCAGTCCCGGTCGTCTACTTGCCTAGGATTCGCTCTGAGGTTTTCGCTTCTTCTCCGTCCTTGTTAGGTTTCTCTTCACCGTCGTCTCCTTTTCAGACCAATCAAGAGGTCAGAGACTTTGTTTCTTTCTCAACTAGTTTCATTTCTGTCTTACTACTTTTCAAGTCAAACTCATGATGTCATGTTTGTAAAACAATTCTATATGTAGTCCACAAGGTTTAATATTTTGTGTGTTTCAGCATAATATTTTGAAATGTTATCAAATTAACCTTATCATAAGAGTTTAGTGAGCTGTGAATTTTCTGTTAAGAGTTATTTGATCATCCGAGTAAATTCCAAAAAACAGGTTAATAAAGGAGAAGCAAGAAAGGTGGTAATCAACGTAGCGGTAGAAGGAAGTCCTGGACCTATAAGAACAATGGTTAAATTGAGTTGCAACGTCGAAGAAACTATTAAACTCGTCTTGGTGAATTATCGCAAAGAAGGAAGAACACCAAAACTCGATGAAGGTGCTGTCTTTGAATTGCATCATTCTCATTTCAGCATCCAGTGTAAGCTATAACACAACACTATATAGAAAAAAAATATTGTTTCACCTTTTTGTGGAAGAATAAAAATATATCAAATCTTTTCAGTTTGATGTAGTTTGATAAAAAAATATCTATATACTATACTATAGTTTCCAATAATGAGGGAATTATTTTAAAGAGCTCTCAGGGATCATGTGAAAGAAAGAAACATCACATAATTCATGAGCTATATAACCTATAATAATAAGATTGAACAAAACAAAAACTGTAATAAGAAAAGAGTTGCTTCAACCGATGATTTTAGCTTCTTTTTTTCTAAATAGTTTAACTGTTAGGAAAATAATAAAATATACATAGTTTGATGTAAATTTTCAGGTTTGGATAAAAGAGAAATAATTGGAGAGGTAGGAAGTAGAAGCTTCTACCTTAGAAAGAGAGCTCATGAAACCGGAGCTTCTTTCCCTGGGATCTCTCCGGTGAGAACGAGTCTTATTCCATCCTCTAACTTGATTGAATCGTGCATAGCTCAGTTTATTGGGAAAATCTTGAGGAGAACGAGAAAGTTATGGAACATATTGGTATGTACGCAGTGAGATTTAACCCAATACTACACTTACTTCTGAGCGTGGCACATAATATTTTAGTTTGTGTTGCTCTCTCAATGATCTCATAGAAACAGTTTATTATTCATAGATCGTTACATATGTATTTGTAAATAAATGGTATTTGATTTGTAACTCAAACTCTATACAATCTAGTGAACAATATAATAACCAGTATATTAGACCATGCTTTTGCTGCAACTCTATGATGAAATATCATACGAAGGAGAAGCTTTTTTTTTATCATCTACATGGATACGTTATCAGATGAACATTATGACTATTCCCGGCAAGCAAAGCCAACGGCAAGACGAGAAATCTCTGGAAATTAAGATCAAATAAGCAACAGAAACACATACAGAACATATGAAGTAAAAGGTTTAGATAAGCGTTTTGTATATTTAATTTTAATTGTTTTAGTCGTTTCTCTATGCCATGAGGAAGTATTTGAAAATTGGAATAATGGATTAAATGTTTTCAAACGTTTTCTTGGAACATGGAAGACGGAAAAAATTTAGCTATTGGAGTTGCAAACAGAAAATTAATGAGCGCAAAAGCCTCTGTCTAAGTCAGAGTATTAGAAATTATCTTCTTCTTGTGCGAAATGCAAACATCCGAGAAAAACCCAAACAGGTTTTACACAACAGAGAAGTCGCCGTCGCTATAGCCGACGTCTCCACCATAAGTCGTAAGCTTTCATCTATCCCTTGTCAAACGTTTTGTGTTCAATGAGGTACGATTAACCTAGATAAGATCGAAAGGTTTAGACTTGGAATCTAAATATTAAAAATTGGATCTTTAGGTAGCTTGAAGCTGTAAGGTGGTTTCTCTAATAATGGATTCTAAGCTGAGATTCTTTCTTCAAAAAAGCTTAGTACTTGAACAGACCAAGCAAGTCCACGCTCAGTTACTATTGAACCGCCACAACCATCTTGAACCAATCTTAATCCACCAAACACTCCACTTCACAAAAGACTTCTCTCGAAACGTCTTAAACTACGTCAAACGAATCCTCCTCAAAGGTAGTTACAGAGCTTCAAAGGTTTCGACTTTCTCATGGGGTTGTCTCGTCAGGTTCTTGAGCCAGCACAGGAAGTTCAAAGAAGCTGTTACCTTGTACATCGAGATGAACAACTCTGGTGTTCCTCCGAGTTCACATGCTGTGACTTCAGTGTTGAGTGCTTGTGGTAAGATAGAGAGTGTGATTGATGGGAACACGGTTCATGGTCAGGTTGTTAAGAGTGGGTTATGTGGTTGTGTGTATGTTCAGACAGGTTTGGTAGGTTTGTATTCGAGGCTTGGTTACATTGAGATGGCAAAGAAGGTTTTTGATGAGATTGGCGACAAGAACATAGTTTCTTGGAACTCGCTTTTACAAGGGTATTTAGAGAGTGGGGATCTAGAGGAAGCTAGGAGAGTGTTTGATGAGATTAAAGAGAAAGATGTGGTCTCATGGAATCTTATTATCTCTAGCTATGCTAAAAGAGGTGACATGAGCAACGCAAGGTCTTTGTTTCTTGACATGCCTTTGAAAAGCGCTGCTTCTTGGAATATTTTGATCGGTGGGTATGTGAGTTGCGGTGAAATGAAGCTAGCGAGAACTTGCTTTGATGCAATGCCGCGGAAGAGTAGCGTCTCTTGGATTACAATGATCTCAGGGTACACTAAATCCGGCGATGTTGAGTCTGCTGAGGAGGTTTTTAGACTTATGGACAAGAAGGATAAACTTGTTTATGATGGTATGATAGCTTGTTATGCTCAAAACGGTAAGCCTAAGGATGCTCTGAAGCTATTCTCTCAGATGGTTGAAGCTAACTCAGGAACTCTTCAGGTTGATGAGATCACTCTCTCATGTGTTGTCTCAGCTAGTTCACAGTTGGGTGATACAAGCTTTGGTACATGGGTTGAGTCGTATGTAACTGAACATGGAATCCAAATAGATGATCTTTTAAGTACTTCTCTGATAGATCTTTACATGAAAGGTGGAGAGTTTGACAAGGCGTTTAAATTGTTCAACGGTCTAAACGAAAAGGATACAGTTTCTTACTCAGCTATGATCATGGGGTGTGGGATAAACGGCATGGCTACAGAAGCAAACCGTTTGTTTAAGGAGATGATAGAAAAGAAAATTACTCCGAATCAAGTAACGTTCACAGGACTATTATCAGCGTGCAGCCATTCAGGTCATGTTCAAGATGGTTACAAGTGCTTTGAATCCATGAGAGAATACAACGTGGAACATTCAGCTGATCATTATGGGGTAATGGTGGATATGTTGGGACGAGCAGGGAGGCTAGAGGAAGCGTATGAGCTGATCAAGAGTATGCCTATGCAGCCAAATGTTGGAGTTTGGGGAGCTTTGCTTTTAGCTAGTGGGTTACATAATAACGTTGAGTTTGGGGAGATAGCGTGTAGCCATTGTGTTGAGCTTGAGACTGATAATCCTTCTGGTTATCTTTCGCATCTTGCTAATATTTATACTTCTGTTGGTAGATGGGACGATGCAAGAAACGTAAGAGCGAAGATGGCAGAGAAGAAACTGCGTAAAACACTTGGTTGCAGCTGGGTCGAAGGTTCAAATCATTGATCTTGGTTTAAAGTGTCTCTGGTTTGAGTAAAAACCAGAACGTGTAGCTGGTTAAGAGATTCAACTTCAACTACTACATCCAAGAAACAATTCTAAGTTACAAAACCAACATAGAACCTAAACCTTGAGAGTGTCTAAACCAAAACAAAGAGGATCTAAATCAAGATAAAGTGATGTTAAAGTCATGAGAGAGCTTGTGTTGTGGATAAGAAGCTAAAGGTGGTGTCCATGTGCCCATCTGAAAAGAAGACGACGTGGGACGAATGGTTGGTATTGGAGACGGTATGAAGTTGTGGTAATGCTGCTTAGTTCCAGCTATGAAACTTCCTACGACCACCTGGATAGGAGTGGCTGCAACAAGCAAGCCAGCGACTCCACCTCCTACAACACGTCCATCAGGACTAGCCAATGAAACGGTCATTCCACCTGTTCTGCTCCGTGTCCCGTCAGAGTCACTTGGCATGAAAGTTCCCGACAGTGATAATATCTCAAACCGACCCTGAAATCACAGAAGCAAACGTCAAGATCAACTAACATGACATGAAAATAAACAACTATAGATAATCTAGTTGTTTCTTGTTTGGTTTCAATTTCATTTAATATGATAAACCAATCCATTTATTACATCAAGTTGTGTTCGTTGTCTCAAAAGGAATTGAGATTGAAACCGTACCTCGTATGTCAGTGTACCACCAGACGAATCAGGCTGACGAAGTGTAACACTTGAAACGACACCGTTAGCGCAGAGAACGCAAATAGCGACAGACCCTTGTTGTGAAAAGGATATTACCCTCTTCGTTACGTCCTATAAACCCCACCAAATCATCATCACTTATTAGTCTATTTAATAACACACAAACTTATATATAAAATAAAAATATATATGTCCTCCTGACCTCGCCTGCATTCACCGTAATGATATGCGGCGTGAAGTTAGCTCCCGCCGATGAAGGAGCCCACCCACCTTCAAAAATCAAAACCACAACAAATACATGTAACATACGGTCTATGTACGTAGAAGGCCATGTACGGACAAAAAGGTTGTGTTTAAGTTAAAGCGGGTCCCACTTGAGATAGAAGCTTTTCTTTGCATGTTTCAAGCTTTAAAGACTCAGAAAGATCCCAAAAAATCTCTTTTGGACTTTTGAAGTCACGAGAACTCAGATTCAGTAACATGATTTAAGACCAAAAGATTTTAAAAAGTAAATAAATAAAATTATTACCTAAGTTATCGACTTGGTACTTTGTCCTGATGAAGGAGCTTGCAGTTGCTGCTGGTTTCACTTTGCTACGTTTCTCAGATGCAGAGAAATCGATGACGTGAGAAGTCTTCGGTGGGACTGAAGATATTGGATTCGGTGATAGCGTCACCGCCGTTCCGTCGTGTCCGTACTTCCTAGGACGTCCACGCTTCTTCTTCGTTGGCCCGCTGGGGAAGCCTTCCGTTGTTGGCGGTGACGCGGTCGGAGCTAAGGTATGTCGAGGCGGAGGAGGAGGAGGAGCTACGGAGGTTGGAGGTGGATTTGAAGTTTCTGACGTTGGATCCGTATGGACGTCCGACGGCGCGTTGGATCTCACCACCGTAAGGCCACCGCCGGATGGCTTACCAACTTCGCCGGTTGCCTCCATATCAAAAACGAGTAACTTTCTTTTTTTCCTTGAATTTGACAAACTTTATATAAATTTTGGGATGTAAGAAGATTTAATTTTCTTAATAAGCAAATATTATTTAGAGAAGTAGACTTTAGATAATAATTCAAAGAGGAAGAAAATCATCCAGAAAATATTTTCTTGTTATTTATAAGAATTAAAGACTGGAAATTATTAGGATGAAATTAGGAAATGTTAGAGAAGAAAGTGGAGGAAAATAGGTTTATTTAAGCTGTGTGGTTTGGTTTAGATGAAAAAAAAAGAAGAAAATGAATATATTTAATTTGAATTTGGAAATATCTAGATTAAAAAGCGTTTGTTACATATTTATAATATTTTTCAGGCTTTCAATTAATTTCCTTTTTAACTTTTCCTTGTCTGTCCGTTTTTTAATTTAATATTGAATAAATTAGGTAATCTCGAAAATAAAATATATTTTCATGAAAAGGAAATGTATTTAATTGAGCATTATAAGACACCACACAATAAATTTATATTTTTAACTTGGAGAAATGGTTTTTAGGCATATATAGAAATTCGTGTTATTAGCTGGAATCCGATGGGAGAAAGATTAATAAATTAAAATAAAATACATAATAAATATTATAAGTAGAAAAAAACTGAAAGTGGGTGATTATCTAATTTGAATTTCTCTTGTTTAAAATTGGTTTTATAATACAATGGTGGCTTGCAGATAAGAGTTGTTTGTGTTTCTTTTTTTCTTTTTTTTTGTTCAAAGAGTTGTTTGTGTTTCTATTGTTTTTTTTTTATCACTGTTGTTTTGTAATATATATAGAGATTGAATTTAGCGCACACAAAAAACGTAACACATATTTGTAATCATATATATATAATTAGTAAACCAAATAATTGAAGTGATCCAGACGTTTCTCGCGCGGTCTATAAATGATACAGATAAAGATGATTTAAAAAGTATTTAAAGTGAATCGTTTTTTCTGCTTATTTAATGTAAATCCTTCCACCACTAAACCACTACCATTTGATTAATTTAGTTTATATGATATTATACCAACTAATTAATGTCACCTTGAATTTATGAGCACTTTTATAAAAATGGTTATGCTACATGTCTAAATGTATCATATCATTTCCTTGGTGAACAATGATAGTAGTAGTTTACTTTATTTGTAATTCATTTTTTCACAAGTTTAGCTCACAATGATATCTATCAAACTAATTATCTAACTTAACCCCCCCCCCCCCAAAAAAAAAAAATTATCTACAAAACTAACTAATGATATCTTCAATTAGAAGCAAATTGTTTTTAAAAAATTGTATCATTTTCTTTGTCAACAATCATAGTGATCACTTTATATGCTAATCTAGACACACATGTTTATGATAATATTTACGAATACATATTTTTGCTAGGTTTGGTTTACTTTTCTGTTTGAAAAATCCACAAAATAGAAGTAAGCATGAATTATTTGAACAAAAGAAAAGAAGAAGAAGAAGTAATCATGAATTATAAGTATTTAACTTCAAACTTTTTTTTTTTATTTAACTTTAAACTTGTCATGCGAAACCGAATATATAATATAAATCGGGACCACGAAGCATTGTCCCATAGCGATTAACACGTCTAATTTGCCAAAAACAATAAAATTAATTAAGAAAATAAAGATTAGGTCAGAACCATATATTTGGTATTAGTAATTTAGTAGTAGTATAGATTATTTTATTTATTTGGGTCATTATAAACCGTTTCTTTTCTTGATTTTATACTCAGATGTACGTTTCCTCGACAATTTATGTTTGTTAAGAAATCAACAGTATTCCCTCTGAATATATAACATCAAAACAGAATTAATTAATGCCGACCAAAAAAACAATTAGAATATGAATTTCTGACACAACTAGAAGGAACTCATAATACGGATTTCACATGACTTTGATAAAGCTTAATATTTAAATAATTATTTACATTAACTGAGGAATTCATATAAATGTTTTCAAATTCTGTATGAATTATTTATTTCTATTAAGTACTATGTTTAGTTTAGAGGTGAACGATTGGTCCTTGGCTTCAGAAATTAGTGTTTCAAAGTTTGCATGAAGAGTTTGAGAACATGAGTTCATTCCTTAAGTTTGCATGAAGAGTTTGAGAACATAAGTTTATTCCATGTCCATAGTAGCAGAAATGTCCGTACATATTTAGTATCAAAAAGGTTAGGATTAGCTCAATATATATGAGATGTCATATATATGTTGACAAAAGAAATTTTTATACGTTGCAATTAAATAAATATATTCTGCACATCAAAGTGTTAGCGAAAACCAGTTTGGGCCAGAGAAGCCCCTAGATGCTTTCATAAGTTCATCACTCTACATTTTCCATCACCTTTATATCAGAGTGATTTCCTAGTACTTTCTTTTGCTTTTACTAAACTGTTATTATCACTAATCATGTTTTTACCATGAGTTTTTGTATGTGATCAGTCATCAGTGTCAATAAGAGGAACTATAAATAAACTTGGTGGAGATGAAATGGGAACCCGACTTTAACCGGCTATATTTGGGAGCACCCCAGAAGAACCGGTTGGTGGACAAGTCACGTGGTTGCTGTTATTGGTCGATATTTCTTAGCTGTTACAGCAACTTTGCATTTAAAGATACAGTAAAATTAGATTCTCTTAACTTCTTATTCGAATTCGATTGTCTTCTCTTTTTATGAACTGTACACCACATAAGTGCAGAGGATGAGTGTCTTTTTTTTGGTCAACAATGCAGAGGATGTGTCATTCTCTAATTTTCAAATGTTTATTTTTACTTCCTTCCATTTTTGATAATGCCACGTTCTTTCAAAATTAAAAATACTTTTCATATTACAAAACGAAATTAGAATTCTAATGCATCATCGTAGTTGTCATAAACATACGTGGATGTTACGTCATGGAGACGTTCTTGGCCAATAAGGTCTTAAACCATAATTCTTTTAATGGTTTATTGGTCAATGTAAAGCTTATCAACACCTTGAAGCTTATCTTTCTAAAGAAAAACAAAACATAATTTGTGTTTATTATCATGCTAAGATCACATGAGAAGGATATTCATAAACAAAACAAATTAATTAGATAGATTCACTGTGAAACCCAACCATACAAAATTATTATTTACATAACAGTAACACACTGACTTACTACTATTGACAAGCTAATGATCTAACAACCATAGTAGTACATGTACATATAAAAGAATAAATGTACAAAGACCTAAAAAATCTAACATCCTTCTATACTATCTATTGGTCCAACAAGAAGACCGACCAACAAACTTTTATCTAACTTCCCACCTATATTATGCACAACAACAATACCAAATTTCCCACCTACCCCAAACCAAATCCACCGGTTCATTATCTGCTCCGAATACACCAATTCAACCGCGTGGGTTAAGAACAAACACTATTAATTGGTATATATGGACAGGTTAGTAACCCGGTTTAGTTTTCCTAAAAATATGATTTGATCAAACCCAATTGGTATAGATTTCTCATCACCAAACTCCCAAGTGAAACCAACACCGTCCCTCCTCCATTGTGTCCTAGGTGATTATGTGGTTCTTGTTGTTTTTCCTTCTCAATTGATCCTCGGCAACTAATCGGAAACAGTTCTGAAACACTTAGATCTTCGATTCCAATCTTCTCTCTAATTGATTTGATAATCTCAGGATCAATAAGGTTGCCATTTGCATCTGTGACATAAAACACATTCCTTGCTATACCGTCTTTTGTTGATATCTCAGTTCTAGCAATGTTTGATCCATTCTCCCTCAATACTCGTGTCACTTGAGCTAACAATCCAGGTCTATCCGCCGTGCATAACTCCAACCTCACACCCTGCATAAAAGTAAAAGACTTAGCTACTAAATTGATCGTTATATATATATCGCTAAACCAGATAAACAATTGTGCAATTGCCTCATGATCATACCTTAACCGTCCTTCTTTCAATTGCGGCTTGTAAACATTGAATCAAACGTTGTCTCTCCGGTTCTGAATTAACCGGATTTCCATCACTATGTCTCACATAGAATTCCAAAAACGCCATTTCTCCAACCGTTCTAATCGCGGCATGGAACACAATGTAAGCCATATCCGTCAAAGTGCACACAACGTCGAACAAAAGCTTCATGCGATCTTTGCACTGTAAATTCACGACAGAGTAACCACGTTTCGGTAGATTTTGTACCGAAACGATCGGACCGGTCTCGGAGTCAAACTTCTTCTCGTAGTCACGGTCCATAAACATCCTCTGATGCAACCTCCTCTCCATATGTGTATTCCCACCATACGACACGCATGTCCTCGTGTCGTTTTGATAACCATCGTCTGCTTTTAGTAAGTTACGTAGTTGCCCTTCTATACGTTGGACACGGTCGGAATCTTCGTCTAGTGGATTACCTGAGTTACGGTCTTTAACATAGACCATCGACGCGATCCTCCCGTTATGCGTCCATGCCTTAGCCTCAACAACATCACATGAAAGATCAGCTAGAACCGCGAAAACCTCGGAGAGTAAACCGACTCTGTCTGTTCCGGTTAGCTCTAGAGCAGTTAACCCGGTGTAACCTTCACTTTTAGTGTAATGTGACGTCTCGATCGACTGTAAAATATTTTTGAGTCGTTAATTTTTTTCAAATAACATTTATAAATTAATGGTGTCTTGTATTTACCTTTTCAATGTAACGGATTAGGTTCTCGTCGGTTAATTTGTTTCCGTTAAGATCGCTCACATGAAAAACTGAAGAAAAAAACGAATGAACTAATTTATCTTACTTCCTTAATTAGTATAATTAACGTAAGGTTAGGGTAACTTAGGGATGATTACCATCCATATTCCATTTTCCGTCAGAGGAAATATAAGCTTTCCTAATCCAAAGATTCATATCGGTGAGAAGCTGTACAGATTCGAGTAGTATCCCTGGGCTTCTTGCACTATCGATCTTTAGAAAAAAAAAAGGAAAAGAAAACTCATAATATTAATATAATACATTTTTGAAGTTAATAGGAAGAGAAGAGGAAGAAACAGAGGAAGGTTGCGTGAGAGTAAAAACCTTGACGACAGTTGAATTAGCGCAAACTCCATTGTCAATCACGACCCTGCAAGTGACCAAAAAGACAGTGACCCTTTAACCTCACTCTTTTGTATGAATCAAAAACCAAACACACACCAAATAAAAATAATATTGAAAGTGTCATTGACTCGTGATTTTACTGTATATTATACTAATGAACGGCAAAGCCAGGGAATGACAATGACTTCCATACAAGTTGGATTGTTTTTGTATTTCCATTAATTCACGAAAATCTTATTTGTTTTTTTGAGAAAAACCTTATTTGTTTCAGAAAACATATCATACGTTAATTAATTTTTGTCTAGGGAACTTGTTGAGTTTGATTAAATAAAGGACGATAACGTAAAAGACGAATAGAAGATCTCTTTAAAAGAGAATTAAGTTTTTAATTATTTGAGTACAAGAAGAAAATCAAATATTTGGCAATAAGATCTTTGATTTTTCTTCATAGAAGATGATAATTTTTTTAACATCAAGAAGAAAAAGTGATTATATAAGAAACACAAAAAGTAGTAAGAAATAAAAACCTGGGCATGTTCATCCGTACAACAAGCTTCTCATATTCATTAGAGCAATCAGATAACTCCATCTTTTTTCTTCGATTCTTCTTCGTGTTGCTTCTTGTTTCAGAGTAAATCCTTAGAACTATATCTCACCAAGCACCCTTTTTATCTTTATTCGTCTTCTTCAGATGCTAAGAGAAAGCTACCATAACAACAAATCGCAACGAAAACAATTTATTTCTACAGAGTCGCTCTTTATCTCTAAAACCACCCTGTCTCTTTTTTTTCTCTCCTCTATGGACAGAGTTACTTCAAGTCTGTCTTTAGAATTTATTAGGATAAAATCAATGGTAAGTATATTAATAAAATATCAACGAGGCATTAGGACCGGTTCTTAAAGAAAAAATAAAACAGAAGCTGACATGTTATCACTCTGGGGCCTAGGGGCTCCCATAGTTGAAATAAAATCTAAACCATTGAATTTTCACTCTAACTATACATTCCTTGCTGTCTCCTGTCCTCACATCTGTATTCTCTGACCCACCTTTCCTTTTCTTTTTTACTTTTATTTTTTTTTTCTATTTCACAAAATTAGTAAATGAGAAGAAAAAAAATACAAAGGCTGGTCTTAAAAATACCAGGGGGAGGGGGGGGGGACATTTTGAGCTAGTTGGTCTGTCGGGGAACCTACATGGCATGTGAGAGTTGTAGATTTTTACGCCTGTTTGTCAACGGTAATTATGGCAATTAACCCTGATTGTACTCGGGAATCACGTAACACAACAAGCAGCCGTTGATGATTCCGGTTCGCGCGGAAAGTCGGTTGTCTTCCTGCCAAATCTCACCACGTTCACATGCAGATAGGTTTAGGTTATAGAGATTTTACTTTCACTTTTTGACAAAATATGTTTATTTTCAGATTTTTCTTTCTCAGTTGCACTTGTGACTTGTATTAGAAACCAACTATTGTAAATTAAAGGGGAAATAAAATGTATTTCATATGTACATATATTACTGTTTACATTTTCTTTTAGGTATAAAATATAGAGATCATGTTCTTCTTTTTTTGTGAGAGTAGAGATCATGTTTTGAACCTTTAGTGTTATAAAATTCTGTAATGCATGTTTTCGTTTGTAAATAATAAGATTACTATATGCATTTCCAAATTAACCCTTTGAAAAAAGAATTAAAGAAATTAGAAGCGAAATAAAAACGTGTTGAATGTTGAAAAAGTAAAGAAATACTGAAGAAAAATGGTGGAAGAAAGAATCATATGTATTCACGGTAAGAAGAAACGGCTGGCTTTAAGAGCATCTCCAACCCCACTCCAAAACCCCCTTCAAATTCCATTTTGCAGTAAAATCATCTCCAACCCTACTTCAAAACTCACTCCAAAATGGAGTAACAAACATGATTACTCCAAATATGGAGTAAACCAACTCATTACTCCAAAATA
>CAKOAT010082932.1:283947-374053 GCA_932364175.1 Eruca vesicaria subsp. sativa
ATCTGGAGTCGGTGGTGAGAAATGTTTTCAATGAAATTATAGTAGTTATTAAAATGTAAGAGAAATTACATATTCATTTAATAAATAACTTACTTAAATTTTGTTGTTTATTTTATTTTATTTCACATACAATTTTTTTTGAAAAATATTAGGAATGTGTTAAATGTTATTTATATGCGAAGTAAGATTTATAGGAATAGTTAGGCTATAATATAGTTTTTAGTGTGTAAAAGTAGGTGTATTTTTTTTGCTGTAAATAGTTTTTATATCGTAGATCAAAACTTGATATAATTCTATATGTATAGTATCTATATTTGTATTAAAACGATTTATCAATTTGAAAATAACCTTAATTAATTTAATATTCGTTGTTTAAGTTTCATTAGATAGGCTTTTATATATGGTTTTTTGTAAGTTTGAGTTTTGTTCATAAATGATGTGGCATTTTTATCTACGGCGTCATCGACTGTGGGAATCCATTCGTCGGAGTCTGGAATCGGTGGGAATCCATTCGTAAGGAAATTATAGTAGTTATTAAAACCTAAAAGAAATTATATATTCATTTAATAATAACGAAAATAATTAATTTTTGTTGTTTTATTTTATTTTATCTCACATACAAATTTTTTGAAAATATATATTAGGAAATATGTGCAATGATTTAACTTTTTGAACTCCTAATCTATATTATTCAACCCTTATTAAGCCATCCACGTATGCACCCGCGTGGAATTCACTTTTTTTTTGTTTTTTTTTATCTGTTCGTTTTTGGATTTATTTTTTATTATTTTTGGGTTGAGCTATATTATAATAGGATAGTTTTAACCGAGTAGGCAACCACGTGAGACTTGTTTTTTTTGTTTGTTGTTTTATTATTCGTTTTGGATTCATTTTTAACTATTTTGGGTTTGAACTTATTAAGGTTTAGGGTTTATACAACTATTTTGATATTTAAAACAATAAGCCCAAAAAAAAACATAAGAACCTTATAAACAAAAAGTCCATATGATAATAACCTATATAAAAAAAAAATCAAAAATACATGATAGCTGCGTGGTTTGAACCCACAATCTTGCATACTTAATTAGATACCTTATACCACTTGGCTAAAGTGTATTTCATTGTTTGTAACCATCTTACCAAGACTATGTCTGTTTAAAAAATATTTTTATGATGATGACATTAATTGGTTTTTATGCAAGAGAGCGGTAGGAATTGAACCCATGTCCTTAGAGACCAAACATAGGGTCTTAGACCACTTGACTAAACTGATATTCTTTGTTTGTAGCCATTTTAAAACAATTATCTATTTAATATAAAAATGTGGGACCCACAATCTACCTATGTGGACACCTTAAGGAACCTTTAAACTGAATCATTATAATATAAAAATGTGGGACCCACAATCTACCTATGTGGACACCTTAAGGAACCTTTAAACTGAATCATTATAATATAGATTATTTTTCTATGGATAGTGTTCAATTTTTATTTTTGTGCTTTATGAAAAGAAAATCGGTTGGTCAGATATTTGGCGAGGTGATAATAATTTTCGTTGTTTATACTTTGAGCTAGAGTACAACGGACTGAATTTGGTTAGTTCAAAAACAACCTAAAATAACTATCCTAACTGTCACTAGTTGGTCAAGATTCATATATTTGATCATACCATTTAAGTTTTTTCGGATCTTTTCAGAAAATTATATGTTCATCTGAGTATTTTTAGAAGATATATTTCCAAAATATAAATTAGTGAAATGAATTGTTCATATATATCCCCAGCCATCGACCGTATATGTAACTTTTAAATTATTAGTGATGTTTTCCTTTTTTAAAGCGAATCACTATTATAGTTTCGTTGATGGAAGTTATCATATTTTATCTAGGCTTACTTTAGTCGACATAATTTTTCTTTCTCAAATGAAATCCTTGAATGCACACAATCTAGAAACAATCTTAATTTTGCGAAGGCACAGAGAAACAATCTTACGCTGACTAGATTAACATTAAGAAAAGAAACACTTTCACAACGTAGACTTACCAACAAGATACATGTATGAGTGTCTCCTTGAACTTACTATAATATCATTAAGACCTCAAACGTTTGTAAAGACACCCTATCTTGAATCTTGTGGAGTCTCTTCTTCCTCTTTGTTACACGTTAGAATCTTTGCTTTACCCGCCTCTTTCTCCCAATCAATTCTTGCAATAAAGATGAGCAATATCAACAAACAAACGAAGGCTCCAACCAAAAACCCTATCAAGAATCCTTCAAGCCCTAGTCTAGCTTTAAACGCCAAAGTTGCCCCCAAGGGCAAAGCCAATAGATAGAACCCACCAAGATTAGCATACATCCCAAGCGACGGTTTTGCTGTTCCACGAACAATCTCTCCACAAACCAATACCGGGAAGTTTATAACTTCGAAAACCGCCATTATCAACATCAACTTCTTCACACCGTTTATGATTATTAGGTCATGGTGAGCGTACAAAGACCCCCAAACACCTCTACATGATATCATCGCTAAAGCTCCCATGCATCCCGAGACAACACCCACAACTAGTGTAGTGTAAGCAGCTCTATAAGCTCCTTTGGGATTATTTGCGCCGAGTTCATTAGACACTCGTGTAGCCACGCATGTCCCCAACGAGAGTAGCACAGCGTAGACCATGTAGTCGAAGTTGAGTACTATTATCAAAGTGGATACGGCTTCCACCGGGTTTGGTAACCTCCCGGCTAATAAGACCAAGATCTCATAGCACCACCACTCGAGGCACACGGTGAGACAACACGGTCCACTAAGCTTGAGTAGGTTAAGCCAGTCTTGACCATCTTGTTCCAACCAACCACCTTCTTTCCATTTCCTCTCTTTCAACCCCTCACATGCTATCACATAACCGGTTAAGAGAATCACAACTATAAGATCGGTTATCCAAACCGCCATTGCAACTCCTTGGATTCCATTTGCTCTAGAGAGGAATATGTTGATGGGGATGTGAAGAGAAGTGGCTACTGCTGTGGTGTACATGATGGGGAGTGTAACTCCTTGTGAGCTTAAGTAAGCCTTAAGGGGACAAAGCAGAGAGAGTACTGGCAAATCAGGAAGGAGGTAGATGAGATATCTCTTGGCAATGAATGAAATCTCTTCATTTTGACCAAAGGCAATAAGGATCTTGTGAATATTGAGCCACAAGATTGATATTGGAATCGAGACCAAGAGAAGCAAGAGCATCGCCATCAAAAGGGTTTTATGGAGAAGCTTAAAATTTTTGGCTCCGGAGGCTTGGCCACAAATGGGTTCCATTGCTGCTGAGATTCCGTTTAAAACAGCTAAGCCAGTAACGTTTGCAAAGGAAAAGCCTAATGAACCCCCGGCTAGGTTAAGCGTACCTTGACGTCCAAGAAACACATATGTAATGGTTAGCTTACCGAACCACAACAAGTTCATAGCCACCAATGGTAAACCAATTTTCATTTGCACCTTGAGCTCATGAATAATGATTTGACTCAAGGTTTTTGATCTACACCCTTCAGAGACTTTCGGTCCAGAAGTCTCTGAAGAACATCCTTCACAGACTTCTGGATCCGAAGACTCTAACTTGGATATTTGTGACATTGTTTCGCGGAAAAATAGAGGATAGTTTGAAAAGAGGGAAGTTGATAAGTGAAGCAAAAACAAAGGTAACGAACCTTAAGAGGTTTCAGCCAATTTTTGGCATGGCTTTTAGAGTTGTATATAGAATTTGCTTGTTTGTTTTGTTGATGATTATCAGCAAATTTGTAGGTGAGAAATCGTTATATGGTTGCGTGGACGATTAAGCATGGTTTGCGTGAGAGGCTGCAACTAGATAAAGAGATTTTCTGGAGAAAAGTTTTTGTAACGGCCAAGGAGCAGACGTGGAACAACTTGGTTGGTTTCCTTTACTTCTCAGTGCATTGATGATGATCGACCCATATTAGTCCCATTTGCATTTTTATGTTTGTTTTTAGTTTTGTTTTTTTTTAAATTACATTTCTAATATTTTACATTTTTAATATAATCTTCTTTAACATTTTCTAAACCTAATTCCAAAACTACATGGTGACCACTGACCAACCTATAGATAAACTACACGGATTGATCTCCGATTAATACTGATAGAAACTAGAAGTTGATCAATTTGGTCTCAATATTCAGATAACTACATGTTATATAGCGTATAAATCTAATAAATAAATGAACACATAAATAACAAAAGATGGAAGACGAAAATAATTAATTGAGAAGACAATAGACATGATGATATTGGCTTCAGAAAAAAATAGACATACTATTCAAAAGAAGATATGCGCCCTTGGCTTTTCTATTTTCCTTTTAGAAAAGCAACAAATAATTGAACAAGGATAAGATTTGGTGTTCTTCAAAAAGAGGTTCAATTAGTAAGAAATTTGCTGAGGTGATAAGATTTTTCGTTGTTTATACTCTAGCGTACAACGGACTGAATTTGGTTAGGTTATAACCCTAAAGTAACTATACGAACTGTCACTACTTGGTCAAGAGTTGTATATGTCATGCCATTTAATGGTTTCGGATCATTGCAGAAAATTAGATGTAATTTTGGAGTATATTTCTAACATAATATTTCTAAAATATAAATTAGTGTTCATATTTAGTTTGTGTTTCAAAAAAAAAGTGTTTAAAAAAAGGAATACTTCATAGATAGCCTCATCCCATCGGCCATACATGTAACTTTTAATGTACAAGTGCTGTTTTCTTTTTTAAAGCAAATCACTTTTGTAGTTTCTTTGAGTTAATTATCATATATGTATTCTTTTATCAAGGCTAAATAGCATAGCTAATGAGACGATGATCTTAAGAGTTGACAACATATACTCTTGCATCGAATTAGAGATCGTAGGAGTGCAACTTCAACTGAAACATTTTCTAGAAGGAATAGTTTTGAAAGTTGAAAGGGACAATTAAGAAACAATTTTCTCAAAGAAAAAGAAGACAATTAAGAAACAATGATTGTTTCTGATACGTTTATAGTTTTATTCGTTTATGCTAATGACATCAATAAATGGGTCTAAAATCTATTGGGCTACAAGGCCCCATTCATTTGTCCAGACCCATAAAATTTCTTGAGTTTTATGACTGGATCAAGATGTCCTGGTTATCTATTTCGTTTTCCAGAATGTTTTTTTGTTTATAAATATGAGTAAGGATGAGAAATGATTAAAGAATTACAATGTATCTTCGGATAAGTACTGTATCTGGGAAAGCAAAACCTGATTAGAAAAATACATGTCTTCTTATATTTTAGGTTATCTTGCGGTTAAGTATTATAGTAATATTCTTAAGAGGAGATAATTAACTATATAAATTGCTGTTTGGCAGAAGTCAAGACAAATGCTGTCTGGAAACATTCTGATGAGCCAATAGCAAAAGAGAGAGTAACGTTCAAAATATTTTAACAATTTTAATTGAATTTGACCCTTGACGAGCTCCTGGAAAGTTGGATGATTAACATATTATTGCACATACCAATATATTTTGTATTTTAATTTGAGAAGGTCATTGCTGTTTATAATGCAAGATTCCATTCATACAATGTTTAACATTTAGTTTAAAATCAGTGTTTCTTTCTAAATCCTACATATAAATTGAACAAAATACTCCAATATTTTATTTTATGTATAGTTTATTATATGTTAGGATAAAAAAATAAAACTGAAGCCAAACCAAATAGTACCAAACTAGGATAAGACCCGCGCCTTGCGCGGAGTGAAGTAATTATTTTTATTATGTTTTGGAAAATGAAATAATAGTTCGGTTTCATTTGGATGAGGAGTGTTCAATTTAGTATTGGGTTTCGGTTCGGTTTGATTTTTCGGTATTTTAGTTATTAAAATATAGAAGTTAATATCAGGTTTTTATAGGTTGGTTTTCTGACATTTTTTTTTTAGTTGATAATAATAAGAATGCAACTTGTCATGTTTGGACATATTTTTATGTGATCATATATGTTAGGCATTTTTTGAGGTTATGGACTAACGACAATTCACAAATTAAATATATAAAGCCCAACCAAAATTAAACAAAAAGAAAGAAGCCCAATTAAAAAAACTATAACTTGTTCTAATCTTTCTCCCATCGCCTTTAATTTTAATGTAAACTCGGTTACATGCGTTACATGCGTGTGTAATTATTGTTTCCCTAACAAAATATATAGGGGATTTCGTTTCTACATTATTTTTCCAATTGAACCTAAAGCTGCCACGTCAGTTTAATTGATATGCTAATTGATTGACAACTAAGCAAGATTACTTTTTAATTATTACAAACTTGGGGTTATATCTTTTCAAATGTTTCTCAATTAATATATAGAGGATTTATTATATGTTACATTTGGTTTCACTTCGGTACCTGTTATTCCTAAACTAAATCTAAAAATAAACACCACAAATTTTTATTTTTTTGGTCAAAATAAACACCACAAATTTATTTAAACAAAACATTAATATCATATCAGGTAATCACCTTAAAACAGTCTCTCTCACACACACATATAATATTATACAAATATCAATTACTACTCCATGTTTTGTAGACTATTACTTTAACACAACCTCACTATTACTAGTCCATGTTTAGAGCAATATCAATTTCAAACAAAGTATACATATTGACATTTTCATATTTTAGTGGTGATCCCATGTTTAAAACCCAAGAGAGTGTGACTGTATATAGAAAATGTGTGTATACGTAATGAGACTAGGCAGAGATAAATATACCGTTAAATGAGATTCCTCATGGAAGGAACCCTTAAATCATGTGATGTTTCTTTTGAGCTTTAGTTTGTCGTTAGCTTAATTTGTCTCCAACTAGGCCGTCTTAATGGTCCTCAAAGCACCCACTTAATCATTAATTAACCCACATGTCTCCCCGCCCCCTCCAAAATAAAAGTTTTCACATTAGTCTTCACCTCCAACTCTCTTGATCTCAAAATACATAATCAGAAAACAAACAATATAAACCTATAAATGGTTGTTAACTTATTTAGGAGGCTTAATTAAAACTATATTACCTAAGAATGATTTAACATTTACTTGACGTAAAGTTAAAAGAAAAAAAGCATTTACTGACGTTATAGAGATCGAAAATTCACTTACACGATGGTGGGTAGGGACCATTAATTGGGTTTATTAGAAAAGCTTAGGCAGTAAGCACGATGTGATTTGCGCAATTAGGTGTCTTCCACGTGAGACTTTCATTAAAATTGAATTAATTAGCTTAATTTACCAACTTTATTATAATCTGATTATCAGTTCGTATTACTGTCTATTACTTAATGATCAGGAATACACTCTGATAACTTAATGTGATTTACGTAATTAGGTGTGTTCCACAGTGTACAACTGTTTTGTAACTCAAGAAATATAGTAGATCAATGGATGCTTTGACAAGCAAGAAAAATGGTAATAATATAATATATTAATGTTTTTTCTTACGACAATTTATGCAAGTAAATATGTTTTAGCGTACTAAAACTAGCTTAGTCAACTGGAGTATTTGATAATGGTATTACTGGTAACAGCATAAAATTCACGCCTCGGTTGCTACTTAATAATCTTATATATTAAAACAGAAGTCATAACTTGAATTCATGTGTGATTTTTTAAATTTTGGACTTATTCCTAGAAAGGAGGGTTATATTAAACTCTCTAATCTTATCATTATTATATCTTATGAAAAATCATATCTATAATAACAACCATATGCTTAAAAAATTGGTTTGGGTAAATTATCCCACACCTTCCAACTTAGTCACGCAAAATATGTCAATAGATATAAGTTTATGAATTTTTCTATTATTTATAAGGAAATATATCAATAATAGTTAAATGCATCCACAATATATTAACAAAAATCACAGATTCGTAATATGGAATATTTATATATATGTGGAATAGATTTAACAGAATATTCACCATCCGATAACGCAAAATATGTCAATAGATATATTTAGTTTGGGTAAATTACCCCACACCTTCGATATAATTTATTAACTTTGCAAATTAAAGTATAATAATATTTAATCAATCTCTATTTATGTTACTTTATTTAAATATGAAATACTAATCTAACAAACAATAAAATACAGAAGAAGAAACAAACACATATTTGAAAAACATGTATAATATAGAAAACTTGAAACAATCTATTTGATTAAAACATGTATTATATAATATTATTATGTTTGCAAAACATTTACTATACACATTATAAATATTTAATTACTATAATAAATACCAATTTGTAAATGAAAATAAAATATTTATATAATTAACTATAAACGAAAACAAACACCCGCGCGGTTGCGCGGGTCAAAATCTAGTCTTATATATTAAAACAGAAGTCATAATTTGACTTCATGTGTGATTTTTTAAAAAATGGACTATTACTAGAAAATCATGTTACATTAACTCTCTAATAATCTTATCATTATTATATCTTATGAAAAATCATATCTATAATAACAAAGATACGTTTAACAATTGGTTTTGGTCAATTACCCTCACATCTTCCAACTTAGTCACGCAAAATATGTCAATAGATATAAGTTCAGGAATCTTCTATTATTTATAAGGAAATATGTCAATAATAGTTAAATGCATCCACAATATATTAACAAAAATCACAGATTCGTAATATGGAATATTTATATACCCTAACAAAATTTACACGTTATATATACTAGATAAATTTATTTCTATGTAAAATTTTAAAATTATATTGTTTAAAAAATTCCTTTTAATAAAATTCTTTATAATATTAATTTATGAAGTTATAAGTTTAGTTTTTAGCAAAAACTTCTTCGAAGTTTATATTATCTTTGCAAATTAAAGTATATTAATATTTAATCAAGCTCTATTTATATTATTTTATCTAAAAATTAAATACTAATCTAACAAACAATAAACTATAGAAAAGGAAACAAACACATGTTTGAAAAATATGTATAATATATTTGATTAAAACACGTATTATATAATATTGTTATGTTTGAAAATATTTACTATACATATTGTAAATATATGATTATTATAATATATACCAATTTACAAGTGAAAACAAAATGTTTATATAACTAACTATAAACGAAAACAAACACCCGCGCGGTTGCGCGGGTCAAAATCTAGTAAATTATTAAAAATCAAAATAATTTAATAAACGAATCAACAAATTGTCCGTATAATTAGGGATTGAAGCAAGCTGTCCTTTTTCTCTTTTTGAGGGCTCGTAACTCGAACTTCGGTTTGATAAGTTCCATGCCTTTTGAAAATATAAAATACAATAAGCACAACTGTCATCATTTCTCAATAATATTATTGATTTTGGTAATGGATGGGATCAATAATCGTTAACTAACCATCTAATTACTGGAAGCAAATCCTCTATTGCTAACTTCTTTGAGAATATATAATATGGCCAAATAAGTACAGTCTTTATAAGTTAAATGTTCGAAGGATTACTGTCGTCCAATTGTTTTTTTTTTTGTTTGATTTAGGAGTTTTTTTTGTTTGTTTATTATAAGAGTAGATAATTTATAAAGAAGTGCCTGTGACTGTATATATATTTTTTATGATTACACGTTCACATTTGTTTAACACAATCTGCAATATAACGTACATATATATATATATATATATATACCCTAGGTTTCATGTCTTCCATTTTAAATGAATCAATTGAAAGTCAACGATGAGTAAATGTATGAAACACTTTTAGCTTGGTAGTACTAAATTTTGGTGAACCATGGTTATAAATACAACATGATACACCTTGGTTACTACATTAGTAGCACACTCTCCACTCTACCGGTCCATCACGTTAAAGAACCTTAACTCAAGGCCAATATATAAAGTATCCGAGAAACTTGCGAATGTACGTTCTGAAACTCTAAGTTGTCAAGCACACTTGCAGGATTTGGTTTTGAGAATCTTTCTTGTTATTACTATGGTTGATATAACTCTCGGAAAATTTTATCGATGTAGAAAAGAAAAGAATGAAGTGGGAGGAGAAGGGCACGTGGAGCATGAGAGAGCCGACAAAGAGCATCTCTTTAAGACTTTGGAGTTTGTGTTTATCTCTCTGCCAACAGTTCATGCGATGCCTCTCTTCTCTTTATCTTCTTCTTCGTTTCCTTTACTCTCTCTCTCTCGTGGTTTTGGAAGTGTCAGCGATTTCTTCGCGCCTTCTTGTTATTCCACTCACTCCAATGCTTAATCTTTATCTCTATACATGTGTGCCTGTATTCACAAAATATTAGTTTATGAAAAAGATAAAGTATTCACATATTTATATAAACAATCACTTTTAGATCTAAGATGATATTGACAAAAGGATCGTTTGACTATCAACTAAGTAAATGCTACACTTTTAAACATAGACCAATTTCTATTCAACGCACAACACTAGATTTTATAACCGTGATGATCGACAAGTAAGAGTAACATTGTTGATATGCAGCTATTTTCTGCAGGACATTTTAAAGTATTAAGATAATAATCATCAACACAAGGACATTTCATTATATATTAACAATACTAGTCAATCATTTGTTAACAGACTCTTTCCAACATAATACCATATATGTGATTGATAGTTGTTGTACTTATCATTTAAATGAGCTAGTTGTTAGTTAATTTGTTTGTTGGTATATATATATATATATATATATATATATATATATATACTAATCAGATAACAATAATTAATACTTCTTCAACCAACACATGTAATAATGTAGAAGGTGTACTCAATGAATCATTGTAATGCTTTGTGTTAATATGGAGCATCCCAAATTATTTAATCATCAGTTTTAGATTACCATCTATTTTTAATGTCTTCTTTAACTGAGACTAGCTGTGCTTCTGCCTGATAATGAAAAGGTTTGAACCATTGGAATCTTTTTGCATCTAACGTATATGTAATCCATCATGTTAATTGTAATGGCCAATGGAACCTCAACTCATATATTTGTATGTTTTGAACTAACTGATTGAAATAACAATTCGAGGGATCCCAAACTTTTCAATCCAAACAATACATCATTTTTTTCCTATCAAATATTTTTGATTGGTTGGAATTGGATAATTACTATGTGAAGAAATTTTAAGGTTAGTTTACAAAAAATAAAAAAATTAAGGTTAGTACAAAAGAGCGAGGAAGTGGGGACCTAAAACACTGCCCAGACATAGAAGGAAGGAAGTCACAGTCAAAAATTCATAAGCACAATAATAACAAAAGACTCATATATTTATTTAACCCTAGCTTTCCAATCACAAAACCAAAGCTAATTAAGACTCTCACACACAACTCAATTAGTTTTAAACAAAAACCCTTTTTCACTTTCCAAATTTCACTTCATCCAACTCACAAGAGAGAGAGAGAGAGGCTAGCTACAGCAAAAGTAGGTAGAGAGAGAAGCCCTACAAAACTAGAAGGAAGATCAGAGACGAAGATGAAGAAGGTCCAGCTTGGATATCGTTGTGCATCATTACTACTCTCTTCCTTCTAGTTTCAGACAGCAAAACAAGACAAAAAAAGGTCAACTTCAAGATCTGAGCTCTTAGATCCATAACTAGTCTCCTCTTCATTCTCTTGATCCAGTTTCCACCCCATCGAATCATAAAACATGGATCCAGTGCAACCTCATGGATCACAAAGCTCACTCCCTTCAACTTTCCACTCAAGAGACTTTCAGTTACATCTCCAACAACAACAACAGCAACAAGAGTTCTTCCTCCATCATCACCAGCAACAAAGAAACCAAACCGACCAAGATGATCACCAAGGAGGTGGACTAAACAGACAAATCAAGATGGATCGTGAAGAGACAAGCGACAACATGGACAACATGGCTAACAACAGTGGTAGCGAAGGTAAGGACATGAACTTAGGAGAAGGAGGAAGCGGCGGTGGTGGCGGTGGCGGCTCAGGAGGAGACCAGATGACAAGAAGACCAAGAGGTAGACCAGCTGGTTCCAAGAACAAACCAAAACCACCGATTATCATCACGCGGGACAGCGCAAACGCGCTTCGAACCCACGTGATGGAGATCGGTGACGGCTGCGATCTAGTCGAGAGCGTGGCCACTTTCGCAAGAAGACGCCAACGCGGCGTTTGCGTTATGAGCGGTACTGGAAACGTCATGAACGTCACCATACGTCAGCCTGGATCTCCTTCTCCTGGCTCCGTTGTTAGCCTTCACGGGAGGTTCGAGATTCTCTCTCTCTCTGGCTCTTTTCTCCCTCCTCCGGCTCCTCCTAACGCCACCGGGTTGAGCGTTTACCTAGCCGGAGGACAAGGACAGGTTGTTGGAGGAAGCGTGGTGGGTCCTTTGCTATGTGCTGGTCCTGTTGTGGTTATGGCAGCGTCTTTTAGCAATGCGGCGTACGAGAGACTTCCCTTAGAGGAAGATGAGATGCAAACACCGGTTCACGGAGGAGGAGGAGGATCAATGGACCCACCGCCGATGTTGGGAGGACAACTGCCACATCAGCAACAAGCTATGTCGGCTCATCAAGGGTTACCACCTAATCTTCTTGGTCCGGCTCATCAAGGGTTACCACAACATGATAATCAGTCTTATTGGTCAACGGGACGACCACCCTATTGATCATTAATTACCTCATCGTGGTAGCTAAGTTATATGTATATTTATAGCTAGCTAACGAAGAGTGATCACGAGCTTATGACACAAATAAGACTATGAATTTGATGTGGTGGATAAGGATTGGATCCATCTTCACTACATTTGGGTCAACATTCATAAGATGAATCAGGTTTTTTTTTTCTCTTATTTTCTTTTTGGTACGTTTTAGTTCGTAGATCTTTCTACGTTGATTTGAGTAACATTTTAGTTGTTTCTTGGTTTTATTTTCACGAATTTTCATTGTTAGTTTGAATTTGTTTTTGTGTTGTTGGTTCCAAGTCTGGCTTATTTTTATCAACATTTTATGGTGTTTTTCGACATTTCTTATTGTTCCTTTGATTTTTGTTATGTTTAATGGGTAACAATTCTTATAATTCGTAACATATTCTCAATTTGAATCTATTCAGACACAGGAACTAGTTTAACAGGCTTTGGCATATTAGTTTCCGATGGTTTATGCTGATTTGATAGTACTGTGCCTACGTCGTCAAAGGATATATGATAGTGTATTCGCATATATATTGTACTATGTTACATTGTTTCTATTGAAAATTAGGTAACTAAAAAGTTCAAGGAAGTTTCTTAAACTAGAAAGGCACTTATGTTGGTAACTATAATTGGTACGATGAAATGATTAAGTTTATCTATAAGTAAAATGGTTTTATAATGAGAGTTTTCATCTCATTATTAATCATTACGGATATCAAATTTCAATCAAAAAGCCTTTGTGAATAAGATAATGATCACCTTAATCAGTCACTGCATGATGATGGATAAGTATACACATGTCGTTTGCCGGAGTCTATATATGTTTAGTTAATGATAAGTTAAAATCACAAATATATGTGATAAAAATGATGTACATAATATATTAGTAATCGGCCAATATAATATGTATAAAATATACATAATATACGTAAATTAGTTCTAAATTAAAAAAAATCTTTTATATATATTTATTTAACTGCGTGCATTGAGCATATGCATATATAAGAAAAGCTGCAGTACCGGCGGCTTAATCGGGAGCTAACAATTTACGAGAAAAGTAAACAGGTATGGGAGCTTTATGTGCATGTTCTCTCTACACACACAAACTTATACGCTTATTACATATATAAGTGATATATTATTTGAGTGAAAACAAATTTGAGTGTGTGAATATATGTTAGTACTTACGTATATATGTGTGTATATGTGGATAAGGAGACAATACATTTGTTCAAATGTTGCCTCACACGTGCGCTTGCTCGTGAATACCATGTTCCTTTCGGGACTACCAGCTACTTACACTCATGTTGTCTAAATGCATATAAAGTTAATTATGCATAATATATCTTTAAAAAAATAATATAGTCATGTATAGAAGTTATAACTATGGTCATGACCAAATGAGTCAAATGTTACGTATTTAGTTCGTTTTTGAAAACCATTTCATAATGAATTGATTGGTTTAAGTCATTTGTATATTAATGTTTACCTGTTCAAATTTTTGACGTGGATCATAAAGTGACATTTATTGAATCATATTAATTTCTTGGATCTATAATCTAAAATCAATTGATAATGAAGGCAATGATTCTGAATTTTATACATTAGTGTTGTCCTCAAACTTCGGAAGTCTTTTTAGACTCTTTACGGAATGAAAGTGCGTATTGCTTTCTCAAACAGACGTGCATGGTCACAATATCAATATGGTTACATTCTTAAGGTATAAGCCTTTTTACTAGGAGTTTATATTATTTCACAATTGTATTGATTCAGAGCCGGTCCTAATAATTGTTAGACTAGAAGCTAAAATAAAAAAATTTCACAATTGTATTGACTCAGAGCCGGTCCTAATAATTGTGAGGCTAAAAGCTAAAATAAATAATGTGGCCGGTGTACTTCAAACTCTCGACATGTAACATATGTAATCTTAAGCCAACCACTTTGCTACTGAGAACTTTCTGTTCAAATGTGGTCGTTGTAAACCATAATATTTGGTGACCGTAAGCACATGTTTCATTGGCTTCTCTCCGGGACCAGCTCTGTATTGACTTGATCTCAACTTTGAAGGTTTATTTAAAATGATTTTTGAGATGGCAATATATATAGCTATGATTGTAATACTAGTTATAACTGTCAGTACTTATAAATAAAAATATTTTGAAAGACAGAAGAGTATTTAATATTTTTGAAGATTAGAATGAAGATACAAGAAAAGAGAAATTGTTCCCCAATAATACTGAATCTAAGGTGAAATACGCTGATATACAAAAAAAAATACAAGCCTTAAAGACCTAAATGAAAATGATTTCAGCAGTGTTTTAAGATGGTTTAGTTGTTTTTCAGACGGTTGAGTATCCACACAAAAGATCAAAACCATAACACTAACAGCACCAAATTGCAAATCAGTTTTTTGTTGATTCGAAAGAGTTTAACTGCATGAACTTTGTGATCCCAAACCTAAGAGGCTAAGACCATCAGTACTAGGTTATATAATGCACTAGCCTCACTCACCAGGAATATAATCAGGATAATACAATACATTATGTAATTGTAAGTATATATATACACACACACACACACGCTCAAGAAACATGTGTTAGTGCAATCACTAGGTATAAAACAACATCTTTCCGTCAATACCACATCTAAATATCCAGTTGCTTCTATAACCACTGCCACCTCCAAGAAGGCTACACTCAGTCCTCAGGTTCCTACAATAGTCAAACGAAACATTATGAACTCAGCTTCATTTTTTAAATGTTCTATATCAAGCAAATGTCTCCCTTACCTGCCTGTAGAAATTATTGAAAACAGATCATTTCTTTGACTTTATTTTTAACACACAGATGTGCGTTTACCACTCACGGCTCTTCAGAGATTTCCACTTTGGATGTAGACTTGTAGATTCTAAAGGCAGCAATGCACAAAGTAATATTACCAATCACAGTTAGTGCTCCCTGAAGCGCGACCAACACCTAAGAATGCAGTAAGCCCAAAATTACAAACTTTAAGTGTGAGTAAACAGGCAAAAACAACATCACATTTAAGCAAATAGCTTAGCCTAATTCCTTCATCAGTGTTTCACCAAATGAGAGTAAAAGAGGTTTTATTCACCTCAAGAGATTCAGCATTGTAAAAGAAATGCCATGTGCATGCACAGAGAGCACCACCAAGCAAAGGCACCTGAACAAAGAAACAAAAACATGAAAGCTATCAAAAATACAAGAAACCTAGGAAGTAACCATTTAAATCAGCTTTAGAGAGGTCAAACCATTCCCCATGAGAGACCTTTCCAAGACTCGTAACCCTTTCTTTCTCCATATTTCCATACCAACGCCATCGCCGTAATCCTACAAAACATCAAAAACACAAACAAAGTCTCAATCTTTAGACCGGTCTTAACACAAAATAAAGATGTAAGCTTCACAAATATCAAGAACTCGAGAAACCCACAACAGAAACTACTATATTGCATCACTACAGATCAAAAGTTCAAAACTTTTCTAAGATGAGAGCTGAATCAATTAAAGCAAGGAAGAAGGGAGACAAAACCATTCGACAACGCTGGAAACATGAACAGCCCAAGTGGGTAAAGACAATGCGTTAGCAGGTTCGGTTAGCTGGAGAGAATCAACCGCAGCCATAGCAGTACTATCTGGTCCTCCCGCCATGAACGTTGCAGCCACCAAACCGGTTCCGATAAGACCGGTGAGACAAACCGGGTCATGGGTTAAGGTACGGATACGGAATTGACTTGTAAGAGGAGATGGAGACGGAGAAGATGAGCGAATGTGGGAGGGAATTGGCCGGAGATCGGGTTTGGTGCAGGAGAAGATAAGAGTGGATGTTGAAGCAATCGCCATGGCTGAGATTTTTGTTTTTTGGTTTAGTTTTTAAACCGGGTTTTTTCATCGAACCGTCCTTTTATTGTTTTCAGAAAAGACACATGTGCCCAAAAAATAGCATTTCAATTTTTTTACAGAAACATTTCTATTATGTTACTTTAACTTTTGAATTTTCAAATGATATAGCTCAAAATTGCATATGAACTATCCAAATCATAATTTAAACTAGTATATAGTTAACTATATTTTTTGATTTATATCGATTAGAGAAAAAATTTCTAAGATAGACCTAAATTTTTTTTGTCACAAATATAAAATTTAAAAATAAAAATAATCTTTAAATGTTTTATTAAAATTAATTAAATATACCTTTGTACAAGTTGGGTTAACTAATATTATACTTTTTGTTTAGAGTTGAGAAGTGAAGTTTTGGGGATATAGTTTCAAATTTAAAAAAAAAATATATTTTAGTTATTTTTAGTTTTTGAAATTTCCATTTGTAACAAAAACTTAAAAATATCTATTTGAGAGAATTGTCTGATCATAAAACTATACCTTTATTTATATAAAAGCTGAAATTGTTTTTTAATATGTCCAAGGGTTAATTTTATAGTTTAACTAAGAGAAGTCTTTTATAACAAAAACATGAGGAGTAAGAAAATCAATATATTTACATATGGAAAGGGCATATACAAACTACCTTATAATTTCAAATATAAAACTTTTAAGTTTTGGTATAGGTTTTGCTTCAGAAAGGAATAATATTAAACCTTAAATTTGAGGTTTTGTCAAACTTTAAAATAATTTTTTTTTGGAGAGTCTTACAAATGTAAGTTTTTTTTTTGTAACACTAAGAATGTTAGTTTCAAATTGTGAAAAGATAAAAAAAAAAAATTGGGTGTTGTTTTCCTTATTCTTTAGAAAGATAAAAAAAAAAAAGGAATTGGTGGAAAACATGTGTAAGAGAAAGAAAGCGATTAATGCATTCGTGTAGCCTCATCGGTACAAGCAAGCAAACAAGAAGAAGACGAAAGAATACACAATCAATCCCCCTCCTTCCTTCCTTCTAAAGAAGAAACCTTTGCTGAGTAATCTGCATTCTCTCTCGATCGACTGAATTCTTCTTCTCCGATCACTGTATCGGGGGGAATCCACTCGAATAGCTCTTTCCGTCTCTCTGGTTCGTGTTCCGATGACGACGTCTCCGGAAGACGAAAAGGCGGCTCTTTTGAGAGTTGAAGACGACGTCGAGAAAGGGGCTAATCTGAAACTAAGTGAGGGTCAAGAAGAATCATCAGGGCAGGAGGAGAACGAAGAATTAGAAGTGAAGGAGACTGCTTCGTCGCCGTTTTGGTTCTGGCTCAAGCTTTCTCTTTTATTCTCTTTTCTCGCTGCCTTGGCCTTCGTTGCTTACAGATGGCTCGGTCCGCTAATCATGGACAAGGTTTCATCTTTATTCAAAACCCAATGCATGTCTCATTTTATCTCCTTGTGTTCTTAGTTGGATTAGTGTTTCTTGTCTTCTCCTTAGCTATTTTAACTTACTCAAGATTCTTTAGTTTATGGCCATAGTTAGCATAGTGTTTGTCACTGTGGTTAGAACATTGTCTATTACCTTGATGCTCATACTCTAATAGTTCTTTAGATCTTGAGGTGTTCTGGGTTTGGTATTAATGAATCCAATAGTTCTTGCATTAGAGATCATCTGTGAGTTTTTGCTAACTTGGGGGAACTGTTATCCACTTGCTTTTTTTTTTTGCAGGAGCTTATCCCTATTATTAAATGGGAGATAAGGACTTTTACGCATCCAGTGTGCGGTCTTCTAGTCTTTGCATCAGTGGCTTTATTCCCTACGATACTTCTTCCCTCTACTCCCTCCATGTGGATTGCTGGGATGACTTTTGGTTACGGCTATGGGTTTCTACTTATTATTTCGGCTGCTTCTGTTGGTGTTTCACTTCCTTACTTCATTGGTCATCTCTTCCGCCACAAACTTCAAGTAAACTCCATCATCATATATATATGGTTTCTTTACTTTAGCGTGAATCAATCATAGTACTTGAAAGCTTCGTGGTGGATTTGATCAATTGGTGAATGTAACTGTGCATGTGGCTGAGATCTGTTTTGTGTCTTTTTTATTTGGTGATTGTGCAGGGATGGTTAGAAAGATATCCTGATCAAGCAGTGGTATTAAGAGCTGCTGGTGAAGGGAATTGGTTTCACCAGTTTCGAGCAGTCACTTTAATCCGGATTTCTCCATTCCCTTACATTCTTTATAACTACTGTTCTGTTGCAACTCGTGTTAAGTACGGTCCTTACATCACTGGATCTCTCTTAGGCATGGTCCCTGAGATCTTTGTTGCTATCTATACGTAAGTCACCTTCCCTATTTCTGAATACTGTTGGATCCTGTACTATCCACCGACGTATGAGATATCTCGTTTTGTATGTTGCAGAGGGAATCTTGTAAAGACATTAGCAGACGCATCTTCTGCAGATAAACACGGGCTCTCGGTTACACAGATTATTCTCAACATTTTGGGCTTTCTAGGAACTGTAGCAACAACGATTCTCATCACGAAGTATGCGAAAAGACAGCTGGAGACAATGAAGAAAGAGGAAGAAGCATTGTTGCAATAAAACCTCCACGTGACAAACTCTGAGCTGCAGAAACATCTCTTGTCTCACTCCTTACACAGTTCAGGTCTGCTCCAAGATGTGAAAGAGCACTGTTTTTTTTTGTCTCTTTGGTTCTTCATCTCTTTAATTAACAAAAAAAGAAGAAGAAACATATGGTTAATTAGAATGAACACAGGAAGAATCTAACACCATTCTTGATTCTTGGGTGTAAGTAAGTATTGTGTACTTGTGTGGTTTTGATGTGGTGACATGAATGAAAAAAAAACAGATTGTTGTTATTTGCAGTGGTATTGGGAAAAATGAGAGAATCTTTGTTTGATTTACTTTTCTTGTGTGCTGATGCTTATATATTATTTTCTCTTTTCATTAATGTTTTGAATGAAACCTTAATTTCTTTGAACATAATAATTGATATGTGTGTAGAAGAAAAAGAGGAAAACTTATGTATCATTACTGAAAGAACTGTCAAAGGATCATGTGACCCCAATTATAATAGATCTGATTGTATGAGTTATAAAAATAGTACATATCCTAAAAGATCTGATTGTATGAGTTATACTCTTTTCCTTTTTTAGTTAAAACTTTCCACTTACTACAACATCTAAAAATGATCAACCAACAACACCTCCTTTAAAATAAATGTATCTTTGTACTCCCAAAAGTAGTTTTGGTCCAACACTCCAAAACAAAACGTATGTTACTGTACTAATTATTTTTCCAAATGTTGTCCTTCTAACTGACTTTGCTGTTAATTTCTTTGTATTTTTAGCTTTCGTGACAGCATTGTTACTTAGAGAGGAAGTTTCTGATGACAAGACCAAGGAGGATGAGGAAGTCACATCAGATGTTTGTACAGAAATCTATCAGCAGAATCCACATTTGAGAAAGACAGGTGGATAATTGATTATGTACCTTCACCTCTTCAGATTGTTTACCAGTTGATGATGATTATGTGTGTAGAAAGTCCAAGACCATATGTGTTTATCAGATACCTATAAATATCTCTGTTTTTTCCTTCGGGAGATGGAATGCATTTTAGGACCTTTTCCTCTCAACAAGGTAGTTGCTTGAAGAAATTTCCAAATCAACCCATTTCCAAAGGTGATCACTATTTTTTTTTGCTATAGATACTTCAATTATTGTTTATGCTTCTCTATACACAGCATTGCTCCTTAGTTATCTTGAACAATCAGTTCTTAGTGCCTTTTAGATGTGGTCCATCTTTGGTATTTACTTTATTGTTTGTGGTCTCACTTTCTCTACTTTTTTTTTAACCAGGCCAACGATTGGCAATCACAGCTACAGTGATAACAAACCAAAGTTCCGAGCTAAGTCAAGCATCAGACCTACTCCAAGGAGCTCAACGTTAATGAGACCTACTGCTAAGTCAGTTAGCTAAACAAAATCATGGCAGGTGCCTGCTTAGAGAATGTTTAAATCTTGGTTATCTTTTTCTGCCAGCTTAAATTGTTATCTTAAACAACTAGAAATATGTCTTCACATCTTTAATAAAACACATCAAAGACATGAGAAGACACAAACATAAGATAAAAGAGATACTTGAACATACAGTTTCACATATACAGACTCATTTTTTTTTGTTCTCACGACTTACTTTGTGACAAATCACATAAATTCACTGAGAGCCTTATTGGTGTTGTTGAAGCAAAGTGATAGCCAACTACACCCTGACACTATCTTGGAACACAAAATAAACTTGTAATGTTTTAACATATCACAATGACACAATGAATAGAAATATGACTTCATATCTTTAATAAGATACACACCAAAGACAGGAAAAACACACATACATAAGATAAAAGAGAACCTCAGGACATTGAGTTTCACATTTATAGACTCAAACTTGATCTTTTTTCTCAGATACCAATTCCTCTTGCTCGTTCCTAAACAACTTATGCTCAATATGCTGAGCAAACGTCCTTGGAGGAAACTTAGCAGGAGACTCAACACTCACCATCTCCGGCAACGGCCTAAGCACAATCTTATCCTTTGGTGGCTCACAAAACACAGCCCAAGAAATCCTCACCTTCTCCTTATTCACCAATCCACGGTGAAGTATACTCTTAAACTTCCCATTACTTAGAATCTCCAACGTATCTCCAATATGCATGACAATAGAATCAGGAACACATTTTGCAATGACCCATTTACCCTCGTAGAACAGCTGCAAACCTGGAACCATGTTGTGTAGGATAAAGGTCAAAGCGCTTACATCGGTGTGAGCTTCCACGCCAAGTGCCAGCTCAGGCTGAGGGCATTTCGGGTAATAATTTATCTTCATCTGGAGGAGAAGCTCTTCTAAACCACCAACTTCTTTCTCTAGACGGTCAGGCTCTAAGCCTAGACCGATAGAGAGAGCCTTGAAGACTTTTGTCGCAAGCAAACGAAGACACTTCGCGTACTCACTCGTCGCTTCACTACAAACAACCAAACAAAACTTAAAAACATTATCACATAACCAAAAACAAGATTTGTGTATGCTTACATGTAATCACTTGGTGTCTTAGGCCAAAGTGAAAGATCTCTCTTGTCTTCAGGATAAACAAGATGGAAGAAGTAATCTTCCCACTCAAGTTGTCCACTCGCGTTGTTAGCTAACTTACTTCCATACCCTTGAATCTTCCCATTGGCTTGATCGTTTGCATACTTCTCCTTCTCTTCAACGGGCAAACCAAAGAACTCTTCTCCTGATTTCTTCACACGCTCCATTAAATCAAGAGGTATGCCATGGTTGATCAAATGCATCACTCCCCAGTCCATGGCCGCCTTCTTGAGCTCCTCTATGCATTTCTCACGGATTGTTTTGTCTTCTGACTCTATGTCTTGGAGATCGATGGTGGGGACTTGTGGACCGTCTTCTTTCTTCTCTTCTTGGAACACGTCGTTGATGCTCTCGAGCTCTTCTTTTGGACGGATGTATTCTTTTGGGATTGATTTGATTCCGCTTTTTGCTAAGCTCTCGACTCTTTCAACTGCAACCATCTTCTTGTACTTCTTTTAAAGCTAAAACAGAGTAAGTAAAGAAGCTTAAAACAGGGGAAAAACAGAGTTATGTTATACAAAAAGGATGTTTTGTTTATCTACTTACTCTGCCTTCGCGGTTTGTTGGAAGTAAATGAAATGTCTACATGGTTTCTTATAAAGGCGAATATTTCCATTAAAAATAATTATTATTTAAAAAAAATTAGAGCTACCGGTAGTTAGTGAATGTGTGAAGAAGAAGAAGAAGAGGTAAGTGAGTGAGTGACACACTTAATGGTCAATGGAAGATGAAGGTTTGGTTGACTGATGGTTTCACCACCCCCTTAAGAGCCAATCCAACGGTCAAACATACTTTCTAAAGTCTAAAAGGCAGTTACCGGGTCTTGGTTTGGGTACTGAAATTATAAAGCCCATGAAAAGAAGCCCAATAGAATATAAACCAGTCACTATCACATTTGGTTGCGTTTCTTGTGCGTCCGTGTGCACGTGCCTAAATCGTGTTTCCACGTGTCCAGCTCTAGTGCTTCGACTAAGGGTGTCCATTTATATCCACATTTTATTCTATTTTTTGAAAATCTCTTTTGACTGGTTTCAGTTTCAACAAAAACAATTATCTTTTTTTTTTTTTTGATTTTGAAAAGAAGCTATATCACATTGTTTTTATTTTAGCCAAGCACTCTTATTTCATAATCTTACTCTGTTTAGAGCTGTGAAAGTGATTAATTATTTATAATTATTATGTAATTTAAACATTAAAATTGGAAAATTTAACATACAATTTTATTATTAATCCCTTTAGCATAAAATTATTTCTATAAGCTAATAAATTTTATGTTTCTGATTAAAAAGGTGAATCTTTAATGCTGACGTGGATATAGTCTAAAAAATATCAGAGATCTGCCTAGAAATTCATATCCACACCTATGTTATCTCCTAATTTCTTCCCTCCAAATTATTTTCCTATTTTTAAAATAAAATAATTAAAAACACACACAAAAAAATCAACTCACAGTAACTCATCTTCAACCACACAAGGTGCTCTGAAATATTTTCCCAGAAAACAGAGGAAAAAGGAATCTCCTTTCTTCTCCTTGGGAAAATGGGCAGCAAGATGCTATTCAGTTTAACAAGCCCTCGTCTCTTCACCGCGGTTTCTCGTAAACCCACCACTTCTTTCTCCTCTCCTCCGTCTTCGAGGACTCAATGGGCTCAGCTCAGCCCTGGAAGATCGCTTCCCATGAGAAAAAGATTCTTCTTGTTGCCTGCAAAAGCCTCCACAGAGCAATCAGGTCTTATTTGTTTTCCCCAAAGTTGTAGCCTTTCAATTCCATCTCTAGATTCTTAGTTGTCTGAATAATAAGGTTGCAAAGAAAGTAATCAACAAGTTTATATGTTTGGTGTTTTTTTGTAAGGTCAAGTGGGAGGAGAAGACGTGGATAGCAATATCATGCCTTACTGTAGCATTAACAAGGCTGAGAAGAAAACAATTGGTGAAATGGAACAAGAGTTTCTCCAAGCCATGCAAGTAAACGCTACTTTCAACCCCTCCATCCTTTTTTCATTGTATTAACAAAATCTTTCAAGAGCCTCTGCCTGAACAATTAATTGTTTTGTTTTGTGCAGTCGTTTTATTACGATGGCAAAGCGATCATGTCGAATGAGGAGTTTGATAACCTTAAAGAAGAGCTTATGTGGGAAGGAAGCAGTGTTGTCATGCTAAGTAATATCAAACTATTCTCACTAGTTATCAACTATTATAATTGTTTTAGCTTTATCTTTGGTTTGGTTTTATGAAACTTAGGTTCTGATGAACAAAGGTTCTTGGAAGCTTCAATGGCTTATGTTTCTGGAAATCCAATTCTTAATGATGCAGAATTTGATCAGCTCAAACTCAAACTAAAGGTTCTATTCCACTCAAAATATACATATCCTAATTCCTCTCAACTTCAGTTTTTATGATTCTACCTGTTTCTATAGATGGATGGTAGCGAGATTGTGTGCGAGGGTCCAAGATGCAGTCTCCGTAGTAAAAAGGTAAATAATTACAGAAAGATTCATTGCTTGAATGTTACACCATTTACACATAACTTATTTACAGTCTTGTTAATTTTCCTTGAATGCAGGTGTATAGTGATCTCGCTGTAGACTACTTCAAAATGCTCTTGCTCAATGTTCCAGCAAGCGTTGTTGCCCTCGGACTGTGAGTCACTATAACCAATTCTGTTATTCTCTATATGAACATTCAACTCATTTAAACCACCTCGTTCTTGTCTTTGCTAACATGTTTTTATATCAGGTTCTTCTTCTTGGACGACATAACAGGTTTTGAGATCACATACATCTTGGAGCTTTCAGAGCCATATAGTTTCATATTCACTTGGTTCGCTGCCGTGCCTTTGATCGTTTACCTGGCTTCATCAATCACCAAACTGATCATCAAAGACTTCTTGATCTTGAAGGTAAAGAAGAAAACTATTACTGATATTGCAAAAGAATAGCAACAACAAGATACTTGATGAGCGTTCTTGTTTCTAACTGTTTTCTTTGTTCGGTAGGGTCCTTGTCCAAATTGTGGAACAGAGAATGTTTCCTTCTTTGGAACAATTCTTTCAATCTCCAGCGGTGGCAAAACCAACAATGTCAAATGCACCAAGTAAGATAATTCTCCTCTCTATGCATTAAAGTTAAATCTTTATCTGATGATGACATTGAGGAAGAAACTAAATCAAATCCATTAGTATTTGTGAAAAACATTTTGAAATATAAAAAGTTACAGGAATCGTTACACCAAAGATGTAGAAAAATACTCAAGAACACAGACAATGTTGACTCTTCAAACTAGCACTGAGATTAGTTAGGCTACAGTTATGGCTCTGGCTCTGTTGTTTCTTGCTCAGTTTTGTGACAATTTTTTGCCGTAGTTTAGGTCAGGATAGTTTCTATAGTTCAAGGAATGCAACCAAAGAGCCACGGTTTCTGTAGCTTTAGACCTTTGTTTCAAGAGTTTATAATACATAATAATAATATCTGAATCTTTGATCAATCTTGTGGTTTTAGCTGTGGAACCGCGATGGAGTATGACTCGGGTTCTAGGTTGATCACATTGCCAGAAGCAAGCTAAGCTTGAAACCCTGTGAGGTACATATCTTTCATATAATTCTGATTAGTTTACTCTTTTTAAGTTACATGGAAGTTTGGGATATTAATGTTTTAAAAAAAAAAAAATCTAGATGAAGATGGAGGAAAAGAAGAATGGGTTTTGTCAGAAGCAAAAATGGATTTGATGCTGTATATTTAAGATCTTCCATGTTAGCTCTCTTATCTTCTTCACATGTTTTCTGAATTTGTAAGTACTCTGTAAGCAAAAAGAGAAAATATTTAATGAATACTTCTTCACCAACCTTTCATAGGTGTCAAATGATAGTTAATTCAGACTTAACTTCACTGAGTGAAATTAAGTTTAACATAGTTAGGATTTGTTTCTTTTTCTTTGCAGTTTCTTTTTTTGAACAATCTTTTTTCTTACTGTTAAAATCGTACAACCTGAGTAAAAGGAATGAAAAAGTTAAGATTTTGATTTCAAATCCAACAATAAAAAAGATGATTCTATTAAAAGATAAAAGTCACACATGATGTATATGGTTCACCATCTATATGTCAGGTACGTTTACTTTCTAACCTGCAACACCTAGAGATGAAAAAGGTTTTACAACCTTTTCATCAATATGCTCAACAACGCATACAATTTTATTAGTGTATAGGTTTGAGTGTAAGAGATTCAAATGGTGTGTAACATAGAGAGATTGATTGATTAGAGATAGAGCTAAAGTCAAGAAGACATATAATGAGAGGACAGACAAAGGCATAACCATTACACAAAAGAGGAAAATGTCACGAATATTAGCACGCCAATGTCTCTCTTCTTTTTTGCTTGTATATAATAAATCAATATACATATTTGAATGGTAATTAACAGAAGATTTAATCTTTTTCGGTCAGCACACAAGACTAGTAATCATGATCATCATCTTCCCATGCTTCTATCATCATCAACCCAATTTTCTCCACCAGTCTATAGACATATCAACTGCTTTTCTATTAATATGAAAAATAATTTAGATTTTTAAAACATCTACGTTAGAACCGTCGTATATGTTTCTCTACTCTCCACTTCCTATAAACCCTATAGTGTCATGATCCTCTCATGAATTCATTTTCTATTTGCACATCAAAGATCCCTAATAACATCATCATTCTAGTCATACTTCTCTTATCATTCCACCAATCTGATTCTCAATCAACCCAATCCACCCATCTTCTTGATCTCATGATCAGGGATTACACCATTAGTTAAATCTAAACACATAGAAAACCCATCTCCCTTCTAGTTTCTCCGGTTTAGAAATCTATACGGTCAAGTTAAGGTAGCTTACAATGCATGATTGTCTCCGGTTCTCGGTCTAGTAGCTTAGAGTGCTAACCATGACGGTTTGGCCATGAACCCTTACGAGGTTAACGTTGTTTGGTACCGATCAAAACCTAATGTTGATCGATTTCTTGAAGAGCAAGTCAAGTCGTAACCCTAACTCTGACACTAAGACCATAAAGAAGAACTCATCAGTCTAGTGTGCGTGTATCACAAGAAACGGTAAGACAACGTTGAGTGATCAAGTTTCACCTTCTGTTGTAGAGGAACAAGACAAGGGCGGCATTGAGCTCTCGTAGTGACGACGGAAGCTCGAGGAAATGATGACAGTGATGGTGGTGAGACGGTGACACCATCGACGGGGATGAAGGACGGAAGCCGAGGAGGAAAGTTGAGCCGGTGGAAAGTGGTGGTAGGTAGTGTGATTGGAGCAATCCTATTTGGGTTAGCGAAGGGGAAGAAGAAAACAGAGAGAGAAGAGCTTATGAAGAAGAAGAAGCTCTTCAGGTATCAAGGGTGGGTCATGTTAGGGGCTCCCACTGCTTCAGGAACTAGAACTCTTCCCATAATTCCCGATGATAGGTATAAACACACTCATTCAAATCATTATCCATAATTATATTTTGTTTCTAATTGCCCCCCAATTTGATGTGTTAATTGAATTTCCTAAGTATATATAATATATTGTTAGATAATTAGTTTGAATGGATCAAAAGTGAAATTTCATCTAAATTTCGTTAAAGTGTATTCATTTAACCGAAGGAAAGAATAATTTTTTTCCTTTTGCAAAAGTAAAAACTTTTACAGAATGGAACATTTTCTCTTTTTAAATTGTACTATATAGTTTTTTACGTTGGTAGATATATATGTCCCAACTTTCACATTGTGTGATTCAATTTTGATTTCTTTTCTTCTCCATATTGATTTATCATTTTTATATTTTTTTGATGTCGTGAATAAATGACAATGTGTAAATTTTATAGATTTGTCCAAAAAAGATTTTGTAAAGTTTATAAAAAGGAGTTAATTTGTAAAGAGTTAGTGTTTCAAAAAAAAAGTTTGTAAAGAGTTAATGTTTCAAATTTCTTTTTTATAGAATTTACATCCTCCACCTCCACACATGAACAAGGGGACATGTTCTTTTAGACATGAAAGCTGTTTTCACCAAACATCGTAATTGCATGACTTCTCTTTTATTTTTATTTTTGATCTGTTTGATTCTCTTTGTTTTTTTTATTAGACAAATCTATTTTTGCTTCATACAACTGTCTAGTTTTCTTAATTTAATGTGTGGTAGATCAACTTCCGAACGTGATAGGTAATGAGAACAAATCACTTCTGCATAGCAACTTGCAAGTAATAAACCTTTTGGGAATTGTTTCTTAAAAAACATTATATATAGGGGAAAAATAAAGAAGTAACATTTATTCATTTCAGCAAGAATATTTCTTCTTTTTCCATCTTTAGAGTATTTTAGTTTAATCAGAAAAGTTTAAATTTAATTATAATATTAACAGTGTATGTTACAAAATTCAATAGTGTACAGTTTTTCGCTTACTAAATAATTTTCTGGTTTGTATCTCAATATATATTTTATATTGAATAAAAAGTCAATAAATCTTATTTCAGATCTTGATTGGGCGTAGATCTATGAGATTTAAGTAAGTCTTTTAAAAAAAAGTCTGGATCTGCCATCTACTCAACTATGATTTTAAAGATCACAACTAGGTTTTGGTAGAAAATGGGTGAAAAATGGAGTAAATACTAATAAATATTTAGGCAGATCTAATTGGGCCTAGCTGTAAGCCCATTAAAACCCTCTAAAATCTAACGATTTAAGAATCAATCATGACGTAACTAACAAAAACATCACCTGATCAACCTCTTAATTTCGGATCAATTCACATGTCGTTTTCTGTTTCCTTGAGATTGCCCGGGAAAAGGAAAAATAACATAAAAAAATAAAAACTAAAAATAAAATTAAAAAAAAGGACAGAAGAGATTTATTCCAACACTACTTAGCCCTTTGGTCTGAACCGAGAAGAGTAGAAAGAAAAACAAATAAAATAAAAAAAATAAAAAGTCAAAACTTTTCAATGGAAGATCCTACCGCAAGCAACGTGACACCTCCGGCGAATTCATCATCTTCCTCCTCCTCTTCCTCTCAGATAACTCCATCACCGTCTATGAAGTTGTCACTAGAGTCACGAATCAACCGTCTGATCAATGCCAACCAATCACCATCACCGTCAAGGTCTATATACTCTGATAGATTCATACCTAGTAGATCCGGATCCAATTTCGCTCTCTTCGATCTCGCTCCTTCTCCGAGCAAAGAAGACGGCGGCGCCGGCTCTTACGCGACTCTCTTGCGCGCGGCGATGTTCGGTCCAGAGACGCCGGAGAAACGGGACATCACTGGCTTCTCTACTTCGAGGAATATCTTCAGGTTTAAGACGGAGACGAATCGGTGTTTGAATTCTTTTTCTCCCTTTGTGTGTGATGATGGTGGTCCTGGTGTTAGTCATGCTCCGATCAAGGCCTCGAGGAAGGTCTCGCGATCGCCTTATAAGGTAAATGTCTGTAGATTTAGGGGTTTTTGGGAGTTTATATTCTTGATCTCGTTGACTTTTGTCTTTAGATTCCATCTATGCATCAAGCATTATGTTATCTTCTGTGATGATCTCAAAATTGGTTTGATCTTAGATCAAACCATTATTGTTTACTCTTCTTTTAAGACATCTAATGTTGCTATTTGGATTTAACAGAGGTTTTGTTTGGTGTTGTTGTTAGGTACTAGATGCACCGGCTTTGCAAGATGATTTTTATTTGAATCTAGTGGACTGGTCTGCACAAAATGTTCTTGCGGTGGGATTAGGGAACTGCGTTTATCTGTGGAACGCTTGTAGCAGCAAAGTAACTAAACTATGTGATCTGGGAGCTGATGATAGTGTTTGCTCTGTGGGCTGGGCCTTTCGTGGAACTCATCTTGCTGTTGGAACTAGTTCCGGGAAAGTACAGGTTACCTTTTTGGTCTTGTCAATGCTCTTAGGCCTATGTGTGTGTTCCTGTTTCCATGTATTATTCAGATAGGATATTACTCACAATAATTGTAATATGACAGATATGGGATGCGTCGCGGTGCAAGAGAACAAGAACAATGGAAGGACATCGACAGAGAGTTGGAGCACTGGCGTGGGGCTCATCTGTTCTGTCATCTGGTAGTAGAGACAAGAGTATTCTTCAGAGAGACATACGTTGTCAAGAGGATCATGTCAGTAAACTGTCCGGTCACAAATCTGAAGTATGCGGACTCAAGTGGTCTTATGACAACAGAGAGTTAGCTTCTGGTGGAAACGACAATCGGGTATGTACTTACTAATGCATTCTAATTTCCGGTTACATTGACTCTAACATTGTTATAAAATTCTGGCAGCTTTTTGTATGGAACCAACATTCAACACAACCGGTTCTGAAGTATAGTGAACACACAGCAGCGGTTAAAGCAATTGCTTGGTCTCCTCACGTTCATGGGCTTCTTGCTTCTGGTGGTGGCACTGCTGATAGATGCATACGTTTTTGGAATACATCTACGAATACTCATTTGAGTTCCATTGATACTTGCAGTCAGGTAAAAGAAAATCTTAGCTTTTGACATGATTCACTTAACATAACCTAATGTAATAATAGTCTTTTGTTTATGCATATTGACAGGTATGCAATCTAGCATGGTCTAAGAACGTAAACGAGCTAGTTAGCACGCACGGATACTCCCAAAACCAAATCATAGTCTGGAAATACCCAACCATGTCCAAAGTAACACATCTGTGTTTATGTTATGGCCTCTGTATATTACTCTGCATCAGTGGTTAACTTAAACCTGTCTCTCTTCTTGTTGGGATTCAGATTGCAACTCTGACAGGTCACACATACCGTGTTCTGTACCTTGCGGTCTCACCTGATGGACAGACTATTGTAACTGGAGCAGGAGATGAAACCTTAAGGTTCTGGAATGTCTTCCCATCCCCCAAATCTCAGGTAAAAACTTATCAACTTTCTGTACTTAATAATCTCAACATGTTATTATCAGAGAATATAATTTAATCTTTCTGTGCAGAACACGGATAGTGAAATCGGGTCATCATTCTTTGGTAGAACAACAATTCGGTGAAAACATCTTTCACAAAACACACACAGCAGACACTCAAAGGACAGATACATGTTTCTTTCATTACTTCAACAACAGCAGCAGCCTCTTAAGTTGGTCTTCTCAACCAACATTTTTTTACACGGGAGTTGGAAACAAATTATATTTACTACACGGATGCAAAGAAGATCTAACCCTTTTGATACAAACACCATTTGGGTTCGTCAAGATGCACAACACAATTTTCTTATAAGTGTATATCCTTTTTTATTCCTACAACAAGTTTTGTTGTAATTTTGCTTACGAACACATTACCATTATAATAATAAAATTGCAATAATTCGTTGCCCCCATTCTCTATACATTACCTCTTCTTGTTGTCTTGTGATGTTGTCGTAAATTACAGGTAGGCATAGACGAATGGGGCCAGAGAAATAAAGTCATCTTTGTTTTGGTTTAACAATCAAAGAAGAAGATTGTGAGGAAAGATTAGAACCAAAATAAAATCCAAAAGAATGATTTGGAATCATTAGAAGCAGCAAGGAGTGGCCTGTACGCTTCGTATTGTATACCAGAAGATTCTCTTGCCGTCACCTCACTCCTAATCTCTCGTCACCTTCACGTTTCTTGTTGATTTCACGTGTGTTACATCGGTTACTTGTGTCTAAATACTAATCAACTTTACTCTGGTGGTGGTGATGATTCTTATAAATAGTATTTTACCATTTCATTATGTACAATACACCAAACCAAATCTATATTAGATCCACCAAAACGGTTTTAACAAAGTTGTATATTGGTTAAAATCACTAGAGTTTCTCTGGACTAGGAGTAGACATTCCCTCTCCTTGAGTCGCAGAGTAGCTATCAACACCTTTGTTACTAAGACTATGTGACCATGGAATCGAGCTAACAGGTGGGAAACAGCAGCTGCATTCATCCGCGCACTGCTTCTCAGGAAGAGTTTGAGTCCTGTGACCATCAGGGGAAGTAGCTTCCCAAAGCGGACCCCAACACTCGACTCTGTCGAACTCATTGACATTGGAATGGAAGTAGACATAAACAAGAGCTTCTTGTAACTCAGGATGGTGGTTCAACAAGTTCACATCTCCATGAACAATAGCCTTCAACACCTAATATACAATTTATCAAAAGTGATCAACATGAAACCAAAATGAAGTTACTTTTCGATAGTTACCACTGGTAGTTCTTTGCAGAAGATGTAGTATCTAAACTTTGCGAATAGATCTAAAAGGAAATGGCCACCGCTTATGTGACAGTGGACGTGAAGCGACATGTTCCCTTTCACTTTCTTCCATTCTGCTACCACTTCATCTCGGTATAGCCTATTTGCCCATCCTTGCAGCTACATAGAACATATACACACATCAGCGTTGAATAAACCCTCTAAAATGTTCTTCAATGGTACTTATTATGTTTCAGGATTGTTCTATCAAAAGATGTATAGACATAAATATGAACAGATGCAGATACATACTTAGGCTAAAACCATATACTTTGTGTTTATATGTCTGTTAATAAGTTAGAGAAATGTATATTTTTTTTTGTTACCTGAGAGTTGTTAATGGAGTTTGAAATAGCTAAAGTTAATTTAGCTGTGATGTCACTATGAGTGAGCGTATAAGTTCTTGGAAGTGTTAATGGATGCTTCTTCTCATCAACTCCTAAAAACAATACTTTCAACTTGGATGATTCGAAAATCGCCGGTCCAAACAATCTTGCCATCTGCACCAAACCCAAAACCCTTCAACATAATCATTACTTTGATCCAAACACACGAAAGAAACAATTTTCAAGTATCTAGGGAATATTCAAGAAACAGAATCAGAAGCCTCTAATCCAACAAGAACTGTAAACATCACGAAAAATTGTAAACGGAAAAGCCGTGAAGAACTGAAACTCTATAGCTGGAAACTGTGGAAACTAGTGAATCAGCTACACCACACTGAAACTTTCTTTAAGAAAATGATTAGAAAGAAAAAAAGGATCCTTACGGGAACAACTGATTGATTCTTCCTCTTGGTCTTGGATCTTCTATTGGCGAGAAAGAGTGAGCTGTTCCGGTTGTCCGAATTAGCTGGTTTCAGCTTTGTCGGTAACAACAGACTCGGCGACAAACTACACATCTCTGCTGCTCTCTCTATCTTGAATCAAGCTTCAATTTTTTTTTTTCAGAATTACAAACAGAAAGAAGCTAGCCCTAAATACAGAGAGGTAAATCCCTTTTGCGATGCTTCAAGCCACAAATCTCACGCGATTTCTAGCGTGTCCGGACACTGAAGCTAAAGTAGAAAGCTTGTAAGCTTTAGTTTGCTTGAAGATTTAGCCTTTGAATTTTTACTTTCTCTTCCTGGAATTTAGGGTTGTTTATGATGATGCGTATTAGGTTGGTTCTTGTGTGTTGTTGCGTTTAAAAGGTGTTGCTTCACGTTTCACACTTCCTTCCCTTGCCCAAATCAGGACACTCTTTGGAACTTTTTTTTTTCTGAGCACCAGAGAGTGCCACGTGTTTCTCTCACCACTCTTTGCATGAGCTGGACATGTGTCTTCACTGTGGGGCTAACAAGTGACTTTGAACATTCTTGTTTGGATAACTTATTAGGCCATCTCTTTGCGACATTCTCGGCGTCTCTTACCGAACCTTGATCATGAAATTGTCTAACCGAACCCAAGCTCTCCGGTTTGATATTGGTTTACTCTGTTTAGAATTTTTTTTTTTTGAACAATTCTGTTTCGAATTTTATATGTCAAAATAAGTCTTTTAATTTCATGCTTACTACAGGCTCAAAACGAATGGTCTACAAGACTACAAAGCAGAGTTTATGAAAACATAATCAACAAAAAAGTAAACCGAAACTTTACAAACAAGCGCGTATAAATTAAAAAAGAAAAAATTCAACGTGGCTCAAGCTCAGTGATTGAAACATTGACCTGAGAAACATGAGAAGCTTCACCTGAATCACTATGAACAACATACGCAGGTGTTGATGGAACCGGAAGAGTCACGGAGTTACTCTTTAGCCATTTAATGACTGAGTTCATGTTTGGTCTTCTCTTCACACTCTCTTGAACACATAAGAGCCCTATGTTGATGCATTTCATCATCTCGTTTCTTGAGATATTCTCTGTGATCACTGAATCAACAATGTCCAGTGCTCGTTCTCCACGCCAATTTGTCCACGCCTAAACCCCGTAAAATAAGCAACTCAGAAAGAGAATAAGAATTGCTTGTTAGTCAAGCTTCTTGACCTAAGTTTTTACTTACGTGGAAAGCTACCCCACTTGGCTGAAAGGTATTGTTCTTCTGACCACATATGATCTCAAGAACCATAACACCGTAACTGTATACATCGGTTTTTACCGAGAACCGTCCTTGTGCTATGTACTCTGGCGCCATATAACCACTGCAGAGTAAAATGTAAAGACAGTTTTATTCATAGATTAGTAGAGGTTTTACTGAGCAAAATAATTTTGCCAAAATTAATACAAAAAATCATCAAAAAAGAAAATCTACTAAAAAAACATTGTGCCATTATATAAGTTATTAGAAGTCCATCATCTATTGTAAATAGTATACTAGTATATACATGAAAATCTAATTATTTACTTAAATAAAATCGTTAAGTAATTTCTCCTTCTGTTCCTAAATGATCCATGTTTTAGAATTTTCACACTTATTAAGAAACACTTAAAATTTTGATAATAAATGTATTATTTTATGTGTTTAGCTATTTCTTATGATTTTTAACCAATCAAAATTCAGTAAACATAATTAATGTTTTTGAAATTTACAATTTACCATTATTACATACATTTAAAATGTAAAATATGAATCTTTTAGAAACAAAATATTTTTCTAAAATATGGATCATTTAAGAACGGAGGGAGTATGTTATTTAAGATTATCTCCACTCTTTTTCAAAAATAAATAAATAATAATATATCTCCCCTATTTTTAATGTGGAAAAACCATTATTTTTTATTTGTATTTCATTTGTTGAATTTCTTTCTGTAATATGGGTTTCAAAAGCACTTTTAATAAAAATAGTTTTAAGATAATCATAGAAGAGTTGTGATCAAGAACTTACTAGGTTCCCATGACTCTGCTTGTTGTAATCCCTTGCGTTTGATCATCTGACTCAAACAACCTCGCCATCCCAAAATCTGAAATCTTAGGGTTCATCTGATAATCTAAAAGAATGTTACTAGGTTTCAAGTCACGGTGTATGATCTTGAGACGAGAATCTTCATGAAGATAGAGAATCCCTCTAGCTATGTTTTCTATAATGTTGAACCGTGTGCTCCAACTAGCCTTCAAAGTATGGTCTTGTTTCGCAACCTCCTCGAATATGAAATGATCAAGGCTTGAGTTAGGAACAAACTCGTAGATCAAAAGTCTCTCTTCACCTTTCAAGCAGAAACCTAGTAACTTAACTAGATTCCTATGTTGAAGCTTAGATAACAATAAGACCTCGTTCTTGAACTCTTCTTCTCCTTGTCCTGAACGTAAGGCTAATCTCTTCACCGCTATTTCTTGCCCGTTCTGAAGCTTTCCCTTCACGTTGTTGATTGATAATATAAGAAAACATAATTGTAGTGGTGGAATATCAAAACAGGCTTATTCACCTTGTACACTGGACCAAATCCACCTTCCCCAAGCTTATTCTTTTCAGAAAAGTCACTAGTTGCGGCTTGTACTACACGGAACTCGAATTTCAGTGAAGATAGAGCATCAACTTCTGCAGCTGCATACAAAGCAAAGAAACATTAAAATTCTTGGCTTTGCTGAAATAAACAACTGAAGAAACTCACTATCAAGTTCTTGATAAGTCTCTCTCAAAACATCCTTATTCTTTTTCTTCCTCCTCCTCAAGTAAAAAACGTATCCAACTACAGCTAGAAGTAATAAGAAGGCAACGACAAGTGTTGGGGCAACAATTTTCACCGTTGAAGAATCTTCTACATCAAGATTTAGAAAACATATCAAATATATGATGAAACAGGACAAAAGACAGAGTTCTTGAATTTTTTTTTTCTTTTACCTTTCTTAGCCGGTGATGGAGTGTTACGAAAGGCTCCGTAAAAAGGATAAAACTCCCACCGGAAAATACAATTTGGACGAGTAACAAGACCTCCTTGTTTCCCACGGCAACAGTTCTGATAATCCCCAACGCTATTTCTCAAACATGTGTTGCAATCAGCGTTAGAGATATCAGAAGTACACTGCATAACCGTGTAGATCATCATCGTATCTACAGAACTCGTGCTTGTCAAGGGTGTGATCTCAGCTTCATAGTACTTTGACGAAGCTGAATCCACCATACGAAGCATCAAATCTTGCCAGATCCCTTCAAAGTCAGTTATACTCGATCTGACATCCGTAGCGTTGGGAAGAATCTGACGCGGGTCCATATCTGGTGAGCCAATGAAAGAACGGGTCGAGTAACGTACGAAACATAGAGTGTTTTGACTACCTAACCAGTGAAAAGCTTCGGTGTTGTTAGGACAGTTCTTGATAAGTCCATCGGAAGTAGTCTTGACGCAGTTTGAGCAATCATTTGTTTTGGTACTAGGAATACACATCGCTAGGGCATAGATTCTGTCTCGATCTTGGCCTAGAGAAGCATTGTAGAAGAAGTTGTTTTGTGCGGTGACGTTAGAAGGAAGATAAGAGAGGAGAAGGAGACGGTTCTTGTTGAAAGTGCTGTATGTGTTAAAAGATGTTTGGCCCAAGCACTGTTGATCTTGAGTAGAGACAAGGATAACACTTGTTTTGATTGTAAGAAGAAAACAGAGGATGATCGAGAAGAGGAAGCTCTTGTTCTTACGCATGTTTTCAGAGATTGTTAGAGGTGTGTGTGTGTGTCTGAATCTTTTGATCAAGAAGGTTTTAGATTTACCTGAGTGATGAGATCATGTTGGACTTTTGTTAAGCACCTAGGACACATGGATGTTAGTTATGAATACAGTTGGTGCGTAAAACATATAATATTTGGTCTAATTAGTACGACTTTGAAGAATACACTTGTTTGGCGGATTAGGATTTCCAACTTTGCCCATACTTATATAATATAATTACAATTGCTGGTACATGATTATACAAATTAAAACATAATACAAACAAGAATAACACCAAACATGGTCTCTTTAACAAAGAGAGTACATGGCAGAATGTAACTTGTGTTGTTGACCCATGACATCATTTGCTGATGGAACGACCCTTTAAGCATTTAAGATGATGAATAAAGAGGGATGTTTCGGTCTAGCTTATTGTAGGAAATATCCAGACTTCAGATCCTCCAGTTTTGAAAAAGAAAAACTGTCTGGTATGGAGCTTGTAAAAACCTCAGGAGATATGAAAAGTTAACGTTCCTAGGTATGGACCCAGAGAAGATGTTACTTGAGGTGTCTACAACCTTGAGCTGTAGTTACTGTTGTTGATTAAGGAAAAAATACTTTTTAGCTGATTTTCCCCCTCATGTATATATACCAAAGGCTCTAATTGTAATCTAATCATTGACTTCACTAGTTTTCTAATGAAATCCATCAGGGATCGTCTTCAAGATCGGCAACAAATAGCCGTGTGATAAAGTTATCGTTGAAAAGTGACTTAAATCTCATTGCAAAATCAACATTCGTTTGACTGGAACATTGGATTTTGAATAATTTCAGATTTTGAGATGTATAATAATTACACGTTTAAGAATCGTTCACACACTCAATATACAAATCTTAAAACAAGCATTTGTCTCATCGATCGAGTTAAGCTTTTTAATATTTTTGTTTTCGAGTTAGATTTGTGAATTATACACAAATTTGCCCATACATTTAGGACAAGGCAATAGGAAGCACCCTCTGCACACAAAAGTCTTGTTCAACTCTTCGGGTCGTTTGTGCATGTATGAGTTTATCCCACGTACAAGTCTTAAATCTAACCTGTTTTTTTTTTTTTTTTTTCTGTTTTAAATTCCTGCGTATATCTTATTATTAGGATAGAAGAGAAGAGAAGGAGCGGTTCTTGTTGAAAGTGCAGTAAGGGTTAAAAGAACAAGACTTTGACTTTTTGACTTATCATGTGCCGTTTCTGAAAGTTCTAGGATCAATGTTATCAGCGAAACTTCCATTTGCTATTTAACCTGGTAAAGAGCGAAACATATGCGTGAATACTTAAAAACATTTTGCTTTTGCTACAATCTTTTAAGTAAATTATGAAGCAGAAATGTTTCTTTTCAATCCTCTGTTTTGTCCTCATAATAACGTTTTGCATTACTTTTGTTTCAGCACAAAACGTATGTATGGACAATCATCATTTCAGTCCAAACGCTCCTTACGACGCAAATCTCCGTCTCATCCTCTCTTCACTTCCTTCCAACGTCACGTCTCAACAAGGCCTCTTCTTCAACGGTTCCATAGGACAAGAACCAAACCGTGTCTACGCAACAGGGATGTGCATCCCTGGATCAACACCACAAGACTGTTCCAATTGTATCAAGCTCGCGTCTGATGGTTTGATAAAGAGTTGTCCTAACCAAACAAGCGCGTTTACATGGCTAGGTGATCCCACGCTCTGCTTTGTCCGCTACGCCAACACTTCTTTCTCAGGATCTGGTGATCTAACTCCTCGTAGTATGGTTACCAACGGTGCAGATGTATCCACGAATAAAACAGAATTCAAGAAAACATGGGAAGATTTGGTTGCTAGTATGATTGTTGGTGCCTCCACAGCAAGAAACACACCTTTCTCTAGTAGTAACTACTATACAGCTAACAGTGCAGCCTTGGCAAATTCTCAGAATATATATGCTTTGATGCAATGCACGCCGGATGTTTCTTCTCGTGATTGTGATAAGTGTCTGCGAGAGAGCGCAAATGACTTCAACTCTTGCTGTAGTCAGAAGCAAGGAACTCGGATTTTGAGACCAGTCTGCTTTTTCCGGTGGGAGTTGTATTCATACTCAACGGCTTCTTTTGTTAATTTTACGGTGGTTTCTCCTCCTTCTTCTCTTCCTCCTGTGGCTGTGCCACAACTTGTAGATAATCAGGACAACACCATCAATAATGGTAAATTTTTGCAACAAAAAATTGATATGATTTCAAGAAGCATTAATTGGAATATATGACAGTGTTTTTCTCTTGTGTTATATGGGAAGGTAGCAAAGGAATCTCATCTAGATTTGTCCCAGCCATCACGGTTCCAAGTGTTGTTATCTTCTTTATACTTCTTGTTCTAGGAGTTTTTCTTTGTGGGAGGAGAAAGTCAAACCAAAGAACTCAAGTTGAATGTTAGTATCTTGTGTTTTAGCTCTTGTTGTTTCCTATCGTTATAAGCATAATATTGTCTCTAAAGCATAACGATTACACCCTTGATTTGCAGCTGATAGTGATATTACAACTCAACATTCATCGCAATATGATTTCAAGACAATTGAAGCTGCAACCAACAAGTTTTCAAAGAGTAATAAGCTGGGTGAAGGTGGATTTGGAGAGGTTTACAAGGTAAAGAGGTTTCTGTTTTCCATTTTTTTTTCTAAGTTACTATAGATTATGAAAATAACTGGTTATGTTTATTTAATTCAATGGTATGTATGTAGGGTACACTTTCAAATGGAACTGTAGTGGCTGTGAAGCGACTGTCGAAAATGTCAGGACAAGGGATAAGAGAGTTCAAGAACGAAGCTGCTCTTGTTTCAAAACTTCAACACAGGAACTTGGTTAGGCTTCTTGGATTCTGTTTGGAGGGAGAGGAAAAGATTTTGATATATGAGTTTGCTCCCAACAAAAGCCTTGACTATTTCCTATTTGGTATGTTTCCCTTCAATAAATTATTTTTTTTTCTTTTTTGAAGGATTATTCTTCAGCTTTTTTTAACTGATTAGTAATATACATGTATGAGCAGACCATGAAAGGCAAAGTCAGCTAGGTTGGACTCACAGGTACAAAATCATCGAAGGGATTGCTCGAGGAATTCTTTATCTTCATCAAGATTCACAGCTCACAATCATACATCGTGATCTCAAAGCCAGCAACATTCTCTTAGATGACAATATGGACCCCAAAATTTCAGATTTTGGATTGTCGTCGATTTTTGAAATGGACCAAACTCGGGGCAATACCACCCAAATAGCTGGAACCTAGTAAGTTATGCTCATAATGTACAACAAAACCATAAGTTCATCAATTATTTTTCTAGTGAGTATTAACCATACTTTGTATATTTGTCAGCGCTTACATGTCTCCTGAGTATGCAATGCAAGGTCAGTTCTCCAAGAAATCTGACATTTACAGTTTTGGAGTCTTAGTTCTTGAGATTATAAGTGGAAAGAAAAACAGCGGTCTCTACCAGATGGATGAAACTAGTACTGCTGGAAACTTGGTCAACAGTGTGAGCATAAAGGCCTCAATTTTCAACAATTCAACATCTTTAAACATAAGAGGATAAATGGTTACTATTTGTTCTTTTTTTTGTTATAGGCTTGGAGACTTTGGAAAAATGTGTCACCACTAGAACTAGTGGATCCGACCATTGGAAGGAATTATCAGAGTAATGAAGTCACTAGATGCATCCATATTGCACTCTTATGTGTTCAAGATAATCCAGATGATCGTCCAATGTTATCAACTATCATCATGATGCTTACTAGTAACACAATCACTCTACCATTGCCTCACCTTCCGAGTTATTTCTCTCATAGCAGGAATAAACTGGATCAGGTATCTGAAGGATACGATTCAAGTCAATTCACAGGTCAAAGATCTGTTGGTTATTCTGGTAGTGATGTGACGATTTCTGATTTAGAGCCTCGTTGAAGAGAGGAAATATTCTTTGTGTGCAAATTTGAGTGATGCTTGTTTTGTGTATTTTCTTTGTTAAAAATTTAATAGATCGATGAGTAACATAAAACCTTATGTTAACTTTCTGATACCATGAAAGATTTTAAATTTATAACTAGATTTTGATCCGCGCAATTGCGCGGTTGCTTGGTTTCATTTTATATACATAAATATTTGTTTTAGAACATAAATGGTATATATTTTTAACTTTAATCTTATATTTAAATGTTTATATAACCATTTCAAATACAATAACTTTACTTTTTATTATATATTTATTTTATTGTATTTGCATTAGTTATTAAGAAAATTAATATATTCATGAGATTGTGGTAACTGTCTGCGAATGAAGTTTCAAATTACTGATTTAGAGCCTTGTTAAAGATGGAAGATTCTCTGTGTGCAAATTTTTGTGATGCTTATATAATCTTATTTCATGTATTCTCTCTGTCATCGCTCAACTAAGTTTAGAAATACTTAGCATTCATATATAACTATATAAGTGACTGAAGTATTCTCCTTTCAGTAAAAAGAAAGAGTATTCGACATTGGAGGATCTTCCATATCAAAATTAGGAGATCATATCCAATCATCAAGGTTTTGAAACTCGGACCGGACCGTTAGATACACTTTTTTTATACTATACTATGGTCAAGCTGTCCATTATTTAACTCATACACTTTTTTTTTTTGCAAGGTAACAAAGATGAAGTGTCGTTCTCTCAGGATGATACCACCGAATAAGTTTGAGATATTTTATCATTATTCAATAGACTTTTTTATAATTTTCATATTTCATTATTTAGTTCATTATGTATTCAAGATTCAGTTATTATTTTCTTATTTTATGATACTATTTCTTGGTGTTAGTCATTAGACTATTTATATATATGATTATATATATATACATATATATATAATAAATTAAAAACCCGGTTCGACCGGTTGAACCGGTCTGACCAGTCAACCAGTGAATACGCCGAGTCGGTATCCGGTCCGGTTTTTAAAACATTGCCAATCATTATATGAAACAGGATAAAAACAGAGTATTTGTTTTTTACTTGAAGCTTTCATATTTGTTCTTGAATTGCCCTTAGACACAAAGTGTCTCACATCGGAAGTTGGAAGGGATTCTTAGTGATATATAAGATAGATGAGCCAATCCATCTATAACCAATTGGTTTTAAGTGGATTGGCTCATCTATCTTATATATCACTAAGAATATCTTCCAACTTCCGATGTGAGACACTTTGTGTCTAATGGATACAAGTTCAAAAAAAAAAAAAAAATATGATTCCAAGGTGACGGGTGCATTCCGGTGCTGTTAACTGGGTTTATTATAAGAAGAAAGAATACAAAAGAAATAAGAAATCAAAAAGGAAAGTAAAATTTAGAATCAAAAAGAATAAAGATAAGAAATGGGTTAGATCAATTTAGAGGTAAGGTCTGTAACAAAAAACTTTTCAGTAGTTTAGTTTATTATCAGATACTATGCTAGATTTCAAATATATAATTACTTATTGTTTTAAGCTTATGTATTTAAAAAAAAAAAAAAACTGACTAGTTGAGGTTTTAGTCACATTAGAAACTAGGCTGATAAAATTACTAGTCTCCAGAGATAAAGTCTATAATGATTAACGCTGGGCATCAACATCATATGATCTTGTAGTGGCTGGAACGCGTATTTGAGCAAGAAGACTTTTTGGAGTCACTTTGGTCCACTTGACCTAATGTCTTAGGCTAGCCGTGACATTAGAGGCTTTCCAGCACTAAAAGAAGCTGTCTTACCATTCCATTTACATATAAAGATGACAACAAGTACTCACGTGAAAGATGCCGCAAATCTTGACAAGCATAAATAAAACAAAATTTGAAAGTGGGAGCCAATTCCACACAACGCTACTATTCTCACACCTACAAATAAAATTTGATCCGTAACGGTCAACATCTGTCTTTTATTCATTGGCTTCTAGTATACCACCTGTGTCGTCAGGATTCTGGGTCAACATTAGAAAAAACTTCTAGTGAGTTGACGTTGACTTTTGACTTATCGTGCCGTGTCAATTACTGATTTCAGGGAAACTTTCCTTTTGCTGTTTAAAGCTTGTTAGAATTAAGAAACAAACATATGCGATAGCGTTTGCTACAATCTTAAAGTAAATTATGAAGCAAATGAGTTTGTTTTCTTCTATACTCTGTTTTGCCCTAATAAGTAGCTTTGGCGTTGCTTCGGTTTCAGCACAGACATGTATGGATAATGATGGGAATTTCAGGCCCAACGGTACCTACGACACAAACCGACGTCGCATCCTCTCTTCACTTCCTTCCAACGTCACGTCTCAAGAGAGCCGGCTCTTCTTCAACGGTTCGGTAGGACAAGAACCTAACCGTGTCTATGCAGTAGGGATGTGCATCCCTGGATCAACTTCAGAAGACTGTTCTGTTTGTATCAAGACCTTATCTGATCGTTTGATAAAGAATTGTCCTAACCAAACAAACGCGTTTGATTGGCCTGGTGACCCCACGCTCTGCTATGTGCGCTACTCCAACACTTCTTTCTTAGGATCTGTGAATATGTACATGCCTGGAGTGTTCTACAACACAGGAGATATCACCTCAAATCTAACAGAGTTCACAAGAATATGGGAAGACTTAGTTGGTGGTATAATAAATGCAGCCTCCACAGCAAAACGCACACCATCCTCTAGTAATAACTATTACAAAGCTGATGTGGCACCCTTGGTAGCTTTCGAGAACATATACGCTGTGATGCAATGCACGCCAGATCTTTCCTCTGGTGATTGTGGTAACTGTCTGCGACAGAGCGCAAGGGACTACAAGTCATGCTGCGGTCAGAAGCGAGGAGGTGTTGTTATGCGGCCAAGCTGCTTTTTCAGGTGGGACTTGTATGAATACTCCAAGGCCTTTGATAATATCACGGTGGCTTCTCCTCCTCCTCCTGTGGCTTCTCCTCCTCCTCTTTCTCCTCCTGTGACTTCTCCTCCTCCTGCAGATGATCAGGCCAGCACGACCGATAACGGTAAGTGATTTCAAATCGAAGAATATTTATGATTGTAAGAAGAGTTGAAATATGTGACATTGTTTTTCTGTGATTATGAGAAGATAGCAAAGGAATCTCATATGGAGTTGTTGCGGCGATCACCGTTCCAACTGTCATTGCCGTATTTATACTGCTTGTTCTAGGAGTTGTTCTTTGTCGGAGGAGAAAGTCAATGCAAAGGACTGAAGTTGAATGTTAGTTTCTTGTGTTTTAGCTCTTGTTGTTATAAGCATATATTGTCCGTCCCTTAAGGAAACATGAAGCAGAACTAATACACCCCTTTTTCTGCAGCTGATAGTGATATTACTGAAAGCAAAGGCTTAACAGAGGTGAAGAGGTAAAACTTTCTTTTTATTTCATAAACTCTCTTACATTGTTCATTGCTTACAAAAGGTTATATAGAGAGTTCTACTAGGGTTTAGGAAGTCTCTGCCAGCTCATTACATAGGGCTTGGAATCTATTAGCCGTTGTGATCACATGAGCTGTCTTTGGTCTTGAGTTTGCNCTGAAAGCAAAGGCTTAACAGAGGTGAAGAGGTAAAACTTTCTTTTTATTTCATAAACTCTCTTACATTGTTCATTGCTTACAAAAGGTTATATAGAGAGTTCTACTAGGGTTTAGGAAGTCTCTGCCAGCTCATTACATAGGGCTTGGAATCTATTAGCCGTTGTGATCACATGAGCTGTCTTTGGTCTTGAGTTTGCTTTTACAGAAGCTGTCTGCTGTCCTTTAACGTTGGGAGAGTTAATGTTCTCTTTGTCTTGTTTGCAGGTACGGATTGCAGCAGGGATTGATGGTGCTGCGTCGTTTTGCTCAGTTGTGCACTTGGGCCTCCACACTTGAAGTGGTTTCGAAGTGGGCTTGGGCCTGTCATTAATAGGCCCCCTCAAACTTTGCGTGGGGGGAAGACACACGCCAAGTTTGCCTCGAAGACGACAAAACGGCTCCTGAGCAAGCGACTTCGTGAAGATGTCGGCAACCTGCAACTTGTTGGAGATGTGTCGGACTTCGACAGCTTTTAGAGCGACACGCTCACGGATGTAGTGATGATCTCTTGTGAAGTGTTTCGTCTTGGAGTGAAACGAGGGATTCGCAGCTAGCATCACCGCGGAGAGATTATCACAGAGCATCAGAGGTGTAGAAGGCAGAGGAATTCCGAGATCTTTAAGCACAAGACATAGCCAGGTAATTTCAGAAGCTGTCTCAGATAAGGATCGATATTCTGCTTCTGTAGAGCTTTTAGATATTGTAGATTGCTTCTTAGAAGACCAGGATATGATGTTAGACCCCAAGTAGGTAGAGAATCCACCAGTTGATCTACTTGTAGAAGGACAGCCTCCCCAGTCACTGTCACTGAAGGCAGTTACACTGAAATCTGTGTGTCGTGAAAAGGACACACCCATCGTGACAGTGCCTTTAACATATCGTAGGATCCTCTTGAGATGATTGAAGTCAGTTACTGAAGGAGAGTGCATTTTCTGACATACATAATTCACAGCATATTGTATGTCAGGTCTAGTCAAGGTTAGGTATTGTAACTTACCAGCAAGACTGCGGAAATAGGTAGGATTAGGGAATAGATCATCTTTAGGAGGTCCCCGATTTAGATCAAGAGGCAAGGGAGTAGGCATAGGGGCGCAGTCTGCCATTTGAGCCACTGCAAGTAGGTCTTCAGCATATTTTTGCTGAGACATGAACAACCCATCCGAATGATGCTGAATCTGAATGCCCAAAAAATAGCTTAGCTGACCCAGATCTTTCATCTTGAACTGAGTGTTTAGAGCATCATGGAGGTCTTGAAGCAGTTGAGAGTTGTTTCCAGTCACTAACATGTCATCTACATAAAGTAAGAGAATAATGATGTTCTTATCTTTGATGCAGATGAACATGGAAGGATCAGAGAAGCTGCAAATGAATCCAAACTCCAAGAGGAATGTGCTGAATTTGTCAAACCAGGCGCGGGGAGCTTGTTTGAGACCATAGAGGGCTTTGCGAAGAAGGCATACATGATTAGGGCGGTCCTTGGCGACAAACCCAGCAGGCTGCTTCATATAGACGGTTTCAGTCAAGTCTCCGTGGAGGAACGCATGCTGAACATCAAATTGCCTAATTTCCCACTGCATTACCGTAGCCGTATGAAGAACTAGTCGGATCGTCGCAGTGCGGACCACAGGACTGTAAGTATCAAGGTAATCAATTCCCTCAGCCTGCTCATATCCTTTTGCAACAAGTCTAGATCTCCTTTTCTTTAGTGTGCCATCTGCATTTAGTTGAGTTCGAAACACCCAACGACAACCAAGCACATGCATTCCTTCTTTAAACGGAACGAGATCCCACGTTCCAGTTTCATGACAATTTTTGATCTCTTCAGACATAGGATCATGCCATTGTTTGTCTTTTAGAGCTTCTGTAACTGTTTTAGGTTCTGGATGAGCAACTTTAGAAGTCATGAGAACATAACGCGGATTCGGTTTGCGAATTCCAGCTTTGGACCTTGTAGTCATAGGGTGAGAAGACGTAGACGCAGCTTGCTCACTGGCTGGTTGTGTTTGTATAGGGGGAGGTGGGACCGGAGCAGAAACTGGTAGTGACAAAGGAGCATTGACCGTTGAAACCAAAGTTCCACTACTCGGGTGCAGAGGAGGAAAGTCTCTCTCATTAAACAGAGGTATGACTTGTTCTGTTGTAACAGTTTGCTCAGAGTTTGATGGTTCCTGACTTGTTCTGTTGTTGTCGTTGGCAGTAGACTGACTTGCTGGAGGGAAACTTCGTTGCCAAGCAGTCATAAGAGGAGTTGAGAGTTGATGTTGAAGATGCTTGTACTTCTCGGCAAAAGGATAGTTCCCTTCATCAAAGACAACATGTCTCGAGATGTAAACTCTCCCAGTGGGAGGATAGAGGCACCGATATCCTTTATAACACGCATTGTATCCAATAAAGACACAAGGTAAGGATCGTGGATCAAACTTGTTTGTAGAGTAATCTCTCAGTGTTGGGAAACACGCACAGCCAAAGATACGTAAGGCTGAGTAATCTGGTGCTTCTCCGTAAAGCTTCTGATGAGGACTCTTGTCTGATGTCTCTAGGGAGGAGCTTGGCAACAGATTGATGAGGTAATTGGCAGTGAAGAAGGCCTCGACCCAGTATTTGTGAGGAAGTTTGCTTTCGAACAACATTGAGAGAGCAAGTTCAGTGACATGTCGGTGCTTCCTCTCTGCCAAACCATTTTGCTGAGGAGTGTGAGGGCAGGAAACATGCTGAGCAATCCCATGTTGCTGAAGACGGGTGAGAAATGAAGAGCTCATAAACTCTCCTCCCCCATCACATTGAAAGGTACCTATCTTGGATTGCAATTGATTCTCGACAAGAGTTTGAAATTTGCAGAAGATAGGATAAAAATCTGATTTATTCTTTAGAGGGTAGAACCAACAGTATCTAGACCAGTGATCTATGAAGATTACATAATATTTAAAACCCTGACCGGACATGATTGGTGCAGGACCCCATAGATCACAGTGGACACGCTCTAAAGGTCTTGAAGCAGAGAAACTAGAAGCTAAAAAAGGTAATCTACTGCTTTTCCCAAGTTGACAACTCTCACAAATCTTCTTGGTACTTCGACTTATTGAGATTGACTTTGATGCAGAAAGCTGATGGAGCACTTGATTATTTGGATGCCCCAGCCTCCTATGCCAAACTTCATCAGCAGCTGAATGATGTCTAGAGGAGATCAAGGTGCAAGCAGGTACAGATGGCTCCAACAGGTACAGACCATTAATGTTTCTTCCCTTTATCATCAACCTCTTTGTGCGCTTGTCCTTAACATATACCCCATTGCCATCAAATTTAAAAGAACAAGGATAATCTGTTGTAGCTTTTGACACAGATAACAAAGATTTGGCAATACCAGGGCAGACAAGCACATCATTAAGGGGAAGATTACCTGAGGTTGTCGCAACAGAGGAGGATCCAGTGTGAGTGATAGGGAGGAAGTTGCTGTCTCCTACCATTACGGTGTCAGAACCGTAGTATGGCTGCGACTGCTGAAGGTGTTGAGAAGAGCTGGTGACGTGAGCGGTGGCTCCACTATCGGAGTACCAGTCTGCTCCAGCAGAGTCGGTGACATCTGTGATTCTCAGTGCAGCCATGGCTTGAGAAGCTTCCTCCTGATAGCTGAAGTCAAAACGATGGTAGCAGCGAAGAGCAGGATGACCGGGCTTACCACAGATCTGACATACTGGACGAGAGTCAGAGTCTGAGTTACGAGAGATCTGTTGGTGAAAGCCTCGACCTCGCGTGGAGAAGGAGGAACCTCTTCCACGATAACCTCCGCGTCGGCCTCTGTAGTTTCTTCCACGAGATGCGTAAAAGGCAAGATGTGGAGAGACTTCGGAGTTTGAAGTATAGTTCTGAAGGCGTTCATCGAAGCTGACGAGCTTAGGAGTAATGTCTTCAAAAGTTGGAGAAGGAACATTATCCATAGTGTTCTCGATGGTCGTCTTAATGGGCTCGTAGTCTCTCCCAAGACCTCTTAAAGCAGAGAAGATCTTCATAGTCTCTGTGATAGGGTTTCCAATGGACGCAAGTTGGTCACTGAGGTTCTTAATCTCACTAAGATAGTCAGCCATCTTCTTGTCAGACTTGTTTAAAGTTTGAAGCTTGAGCTGCAGTTCGAACATCCGAGAGTTTGATGGTCTGTTGAAGTGCTTCTCAAGAGCTTTCCAGATCTCACAAGAAGTGGAGCAGTTCAGAACGATTCCCTGCAGGTTTTCAGACAAGGACCCAAGAAGCCAGGATTGGACAACTTGGTCTGTCTGAAGCCAGAGGTCATGGTCTGGGTTCGGTATGGGAGTAGCAACGCCTGTGATGGAAGGTGCCATGATGGTGGAGTCAGGTTTAGCCATCTCTCCTGTGACAAATCCATAGAGACGTTGACCACTCAGAAAGGACTGGAATTGTCGCTTCCAAAAGATGAAGTTTTGTTCGGTAAGTTTGACTGTGACACAGTGTATCACGTTTAGAGAAGGTGGTTTGTAGGGCTCAATTTCCATGGCGCTCTGATACCATGAAAGCAAAGGCTTAACAGAGGTGAAGAGGTAAAACTTTCTTTTTATTTCATAAACTCTCTTACATTGTTCATTGCTTACAAAAGGTTATATAGAGAGTTCTACTAGGGTTTAGGAAGTCTCTGCCAGCTCATTACATAGGGCTTGGAATCTATTAGCCGTTGTGATCACATGAGCTGTCTTTGGTCTTGAGTTTGCTTTTACAGAAGCTGTCTGCTGTCCTTTAACGTTGGGAGAGTTAATGTTCTCTTTGTCTTGTTTGCAGGTACGGATTGCAGCAGGGATTGATGGTGCTGCGTCGTTTTGCTCAGTTGTGCACTTGGGCCTCCACACTTGAAGTGGTTTCGAAGTGGGCTTGGGCCTGTCATTAATAANGCTGTCTTTGGTCTTGAGTTTGCTTTTACAGAAGCTGTCTGCTGTCCTTTAACGTTGGGAGAGTTAATGTTCTCTTTGTCTTGTTTGCAGGTACGGATTGCAGCAGGGATTGATGGTGCTGCGTCGTTTTGCTCAGTTGTGCACTTGGGCCTCCACACTTGAAGTGGTTTCGAAGTGGGCTTGGGCCTGTCATTAATAAATCCCACGTATATTTGCTAATATTTTTTACTTATTTAAAAGTCTACAAAAGAAATTCGAGCCTATCTATAGTTCAAATAGTTAAGACTAATAACCAAAACCAGTGAAACATGCGATAATATCCTTAACCTAAGCACCTAAGACACATTGTACATATTATGAGTGGGATTCGATAACAAACATTCCAATAATGGCTTTCGTTGAACATGTTGCTTTCCTCAAGTGGTAACTACTGCTCTTCTCTCTCTATGACCCACTATCTCTCTCCCTATCTATATATATATACACACAAACACATATGCATTTTTGTGTCAATAAAACACATGCAAGCATATGTAAGCTTAATTTGTTAGAGACGTGATATGTCTGTCGCTTGATCTTATACATACACAATCTTATCTCGATGTACACAACATATATATGTATAAATAATGTTACAGAATAAAACATATATGTATATGCCTTTGTATGTTTGTAATAATTAAAGCCCACGGCCCACTTTTTAGAGAGATACTCTGCCTCTTATAACTCTTTCCAACAAAATAGGCCTACAAAGAACCATTATTATTCCCAATCACCCCGTGAATTTTCAGTTTTTATAACTACAGCAAATGTGGCCAGATAAAACAAAACCAAAGAAAACAAAACTAAAATTCTTATTTGCTGATATTATTGACCTTTATACTCTCTCGTTATGCGACATATATGATACGACAAAGATGTACTACAAAGAAGAGTTATTATTGAATGAAAGTTTTAAGTAGAAGTACAATAGATACCGTAGGACGGTATCTTTCTACAATCTATAGACTTTACTTTGATGTAGAAAACAAATGTAGACTTTTATTATTCTGATACAAATTACATCCACACAAGCCACAAGGATATCACATATATATGTTAATAATAATATGCCTAGTAAGTTAACCAAAACATAAATAAAAGATCAGTACCTACAACTATCTGATAAGGGTTTTTACACCTTAGAGCAAATCGATTGTAGTATTTTAGATTGTCGAACCACAGGGAACTAGTGATCTAAGCACTAGGAGTACGCAAACCTTCCTAATCTAAGCAAATAGAGAGTTCAATTTGTAACAAACTAAGATCCTAAAAATATAAACAAAGGTGATCTCAAATCCAATCAAGAAACAATCACAAGAACTACTTTTAATCAAATGATAAGGTAGAATCCATGGGATTAGGCAATTGATCTAAAGCAATTAAAGTTTCAATCAAAATGTTCCTTAAGTCTAAACAACAATTCTAAGCAAGTCCTAGGTCTAGGCAAATGCTCATTTGCTTTCATTAATCAAACACAAATGGTCATTGGCTTAATTAATTCAAGCAATCATTAAGATTAAGTTTAATAACTATCTAAAACCCCTAGATACAAATGGTCATTGGCTAGGTAGTCTTAAAGCTAAGGAGAGTTGGTTCAGTCATTTAAACATACACCTTGTGGNTCATTAATCAAACACAAATGGTCATTGGCTTAATTAATTCAAGCAATCATTAAGATTAAGTTTAATAACTATCTAAAACCCCTAGATACAAATGGTCATTGGCTAGGTAGTCTTAAAGCTAAGGAGAGTTGGTTCAGTCATTTAAACATACACCTTGTGGGCAGAAAATGACTAAGGTTCAATCCTAGAGTGATCAAGTCTAGAATAGCATTAAACACACTCAACTAGCAATGAAACACTTAGATCTACACTTAATCACCTTAAATCTACCTAACCCATGAATTCTAAAATTGTCTACTCTCTAATCTCCATGAGAAACCTTAAATCCATGATGGATTCAAGGCTAATGATGTTAATGAGAATGAGAAACAAGATATAAGATGAAATACTTCCTTAAAATGATAAAAAGGTTCAAGCTTTTACAATTAGAAACAAGTTCTTGAGAGAAAATGAGATCCTTTAGGGTTTTTGGGGGCTAAAACTATATATAGAGGTCCAAATTCGTCATGGTTCAATTGAGTTAAACCGGGTCAAACCGGTTTAAGCCGGTCAACATTTTGACTTTGTAAAGGACATGAACTGCCGCGGTCAAGCTTCCCCCGCGTCGTGTGCCTGCGACATGAGCTCGTCTCGAGTGAGATTTCGCGGACTCGATCTCCCGCGATGACACCCCGCGAATCTTCCCTGCCCGGATTGCGTAGCTTGGCCGCGACCACCACCATCCCGCGGTGTAAGCTCGCGGCGGCTCCTCTCTCGAACCTCTCCAACGTCGTCGTTCACTTCCAACTAGCAGCACCACACCATCTCGTCGTCTTGCTCTGTCGTGTTTGGGTCGAGCTCGTGCTCCGGTGAGCCACGCCGTCCGAATCAACCAGGTTCGCCGTCGAGATTTGGAGCCACAGAGCTCGTGAGACAACAATGGCAACTTCTTCTTCTTCAAGCTCTAAACCACGAGTTCCTCATCAACAGAAACCTCCGTCATCACCATCTCCTTCGCTGTGGTCATCTCTACCGTCGTGGTGGCCGCCGGAACCGGCGAGATTGCAGAGAAGAAAGCTCGTGTGTTTCCAATGGTGCACTCTTGCTTATTTGCAAAACAGGTCCTTCAACTTCTGGTGCTTTACAAAATGGCCTCCAACACTATAATTTGCAGAGACACCCTCTCCAAATCAACCCATAGACTTCTGATTGTGCAATCAAGACCCATCGAATGTTTCTATTTTGCAGCTTTGGTCCCTGAACTAACTGTTGTTTTCACAATTGCCCCAAAACTTCCAATTTCACAGAAATATCCTTATGATTTCGCCTTTAACTTCCATATATGCACTTTAGACCCTGATTTATGCAAATGAACAAATATATACAATAAAGACTTCTAAATGCAACCTAAATGATCAATATGAGCTAAGATGAGATATTAAAAACCTATAAAAATATGAGATATCACTATCTACCTCATTCTACTTGTCTATGTGGTCACATAGTGTGGACAAGTAACAATAAATACAATTTCTTAGTACATAACGGAATTTCATATAATTTTAACGTATAAAGAATTATTCTGAAAATATGTCATAAATGATGCAGAAAATACCATCTACTTGAACTAACATATCTAACGTAGGACCATAAATGTATGAATTGATATATCCAAGTAGTGTGTGGATTTAATGGCTTGAAGTTGAATGCAAATCAAAATTGTGGATCTTGTTAGGTAATGGGTATATTAGATATCGTGAATACTACACTCATCAGCCACCCACATAATATGATAATAACATACACATCGTTAATATCATATATATACAACGTTATTATATATTTAGGAGCTAATGTTTTACAACTAAGCTCCTATCCAAAGGTGCTATTTATTATTTTAAGTTTGTAATATTGGAATCGCAATCAAGTCCGAGATTAAAGAACGTGGAAAACATCGGACGGTACCGATAAATCTTGATTTGTGAGTTGTCCAGATCTTGTTATAGGCTCTCCAAATATCCTCAACTAGGATTCGTTCAATGTGATATTTTGTCATCGTTCAATGTGGGGGCCATGTGAGCGAGCTGATAATGGATACCTCAATGTCTTCACGATATATAATTGTTTTATCCTTTCCGATACAATTGGATTCGACTCGTGATAGCTCATTAATTTTCTACGTAACCAATAGTATATGAAAATGTAAGATTAGCTTTCTACTAACAAAATTAATAAAAACCGAATATTATTAGTAATCAATGGAAAATAAATAAATGAAAGGTAAATCACGGAATGGGTTGGGGACAAATTAATAGTTTTTTTGTTAGGTTAAATTATTGAGAGGATTTGCTTATAGTCTCAAAAAAGAATATTTAGAGGAGAACAAAAAAATCTAAAGGGAACGACAAAAAAAGGGACAAAGGGAAACACGTTGATGTACAAATATAGTAAGGAGTCAGGAACTTAGGTACGATGTCCATACGTTTTGCGGTCCAAAGACTTTCCATTTTTGTAAATCTTTTAAATTAACCCCCACTTGTTTTCCCAAACATCATTTGACACCGACGCCACACACTTTCTTTTTAATTATGTTTTTAATTGGTACTATTTCAAAACCACACCAAAATACTAGTACGGTCCCATTTGCAATAATTCAAGTTAGCTAATGGAGGGACCAACGAATTATTCCGACTTTTCATGTTTTCACCAATATGGGAATTATTTCCTTTTTCACTTTTTACTTTGCTTTTGAATTGTTTCGATGTTTCAGACAAAAAATATATCAGTGATGGACGATAGATCGGGCCTAACTGAGGTTAAGGCAAAGAGAAACCACATGCATTATGATTCTTTCGTGCTAAGTCTGGAGAAAATATCTCATTAATTAATGGTAGTTGGCAAAATGATACTAGCAAGTTTTAAAATACAATAACTAGCTGAATTTCACTAAAATAGCATATTTTATATCTCGTTTTAGAGGAACAGATTTGCATGTAAAAATTATAATGATATGAAAGAACGTACGTGAAAAGATTTTAAATGGTTGAGTAATCGAATGAATAACAAAATTTTGCATCCATAAACTCAAAAATACAAAATATATAGTTTTGCATCAATGTTTATGCATCCAAAATTTGCATGCTCTCATAAAACAATTAGTTCGGTACATCGTGAATGTTTTGTGGATTCTTTAGTGAATCCCCTATAAATAAATAATACTACATTTGCCTACCTCCCTCACCCCTCCTACACAACTAGATTAACCTTTGGATATATGATGTATACCGAATTACCGATGATCGATTTATAAACTAACACATGGATTTACCATCTCTATTTTAGGGTAACTAAATCAGAGTTCCACTCTACAATATTCTACATAGCGTGAGGTGCAAATGGACCAATCAGGCCATGATGAACAAAATGATATCGATGTGTTTCTTACTTGTTTTGATGTAACCGAAAACATGAATAGTAGAATATAATTAACTTGGTGAACCGTTAAAAAACAAATATCCCAAAAAGTGATAGACAACGTAAACAACTTGAGCGTTTATAACAAATTGAGTGTCATTGAAGGCAAGATCCTTCGAGTATCTGGTCCAAAAGATACTTTGAGTACAATGAACTACGTTTGTCAAATGTTGATATATTGTTGATTGTTAAATAAATTCGGAGTTTTATTTTTTTTATTTCCTCAACTCAAAACTGTACCTCATTTCATAATACTAGTCTCATAGTAGTTAACACGTTCTCTTGAAGTAATTATTATTTCTTTGGAATTAATCATTTAGATACGTCATTATGTATTGGCAACAAGTAAGCCTTCAAAGTTTCACCGATCTAATCCCAAATACTATCATTATCTATAAACACGTTATGTTGCGTTTGATATCCAAAGTATGTGATTGTCACTCAACGTATAGTCCATCTCAAATCCTACATACATCAATAAGAATATAGAAATCTTTGGCCCAAAAAGCCTAAAAACCAACAAAATAAAGATCCAATTTAAAAGTAGGTAAGGTGTTTGGTCCGAATTTCTTATATTTATCGGTTTTGAAATATAAACCGGTTTGGTTAAAATGTTCTTTTAGAAAAAAAAAAAAGATAGTCACGGTTCTTCGCGTTTCCCAATACAAAGACGCAGAGATATCGTGATCTCTTTATCACTTCCGGCTATCTCTCTCTCCGACGTTCAATGGACGCCGTGATACACGCTTGTCCCCTCTCCATCACACGCCTACGCGCATCTCCCTCAGCTTCTCCGCCGAGATTCCTCTCCATCCTTCGTGGCCACCACTTCACCTTCTCTCCCACTCTCAGCTCCTCCTTCTCCAAATCCTGGAGTCCTTCAGCTTCAGCCGCAAGCTCCACGTTGATGGCGAGTTCATCTTCGGTATGCTCTTTGACGTCTTTAGGTTTTTTTGGGAATTTTGATAGAGTAGGTTGTTTAGGTTATTATAATATTTAGCTTAATTAGATAGAACATGGTGAAGTATCACATTTGATTTTTGCAATGCATTCTTAGGATTTGAAGAAGCTAAGTTACTTGAGTAATGAGATAGTGACTAATGTTCTAGTTAGATTGAATAAGTGTTGTACAAGTAACTAGGGGTTTAATTTGAGCTTAGAGGATATTTTTTTTTGAATGTTACTTTAGCCAAGAAGTGCAGTGTACACTGTTGGTGAGTTCATGACCAAGAAGGATGACTTGCATGTGGTCAAACCTACCACTACTGTTGATCAAGGTACAGTGGTTTCTTGTTCTATGTAAAACCTATGTGGTTTGTTTATTTATTTTTTCCAATTTTTATAATTTTTTTTTGTTGCAGCTCTGGAAATCCTTGTGGAGAATAGGATTACAGGGTTTCCTGTGATAGACCAAGACTGGAAGCTGGTTAGTATCCACTTTTGTATGCTTACTCATGGAAGTTAACTTGAGTCTAAGACCTAGTTATGAGGGAAGCTTTGTTGCTGCAGGTTGGGCTTGTTTCAGATTATGATTTGTTGGCTTTGGACTCCATCTCTGGTAAATGGGCCATCTAACACCACCTCAAATGTATTTGGTTTCCTTTGTTTTCAAAAGATATCTTTAATTTGGGTGGAAAAATATGAAAGCTACTTGATCACATGGTTGTATAAAGATAGAAATATCAATGTTCTGATGATGACCTTGTGTCTCATTTGTTGAGAGATAGCACTCTCAAATGTAAATGATCATAAAGCTTCTGCTCTAACCCCTTAAATTGTATTTTTCTTTTGCTTATCTATATAGGTAGTGGAAGTACAGAAAATGCCATGTTCCCTGAGGTTGACAGCACCTGGAAAGTATGTGGCCTTCTCTTTTCTTTATTAACATCTTTTGAACCTGAATGCTTTCTAACTCACTCATTATTATTTTGTTCTCAATGTGCTCGTTTCCCTGGTTCACATTATCAGCAGTAGATTGTGTGAATTGAACTTTGCGATCAAATTTGTTTTTACTAATTGACGCACATAATCTCAGCTAATTGCATTTAGCTCAGTTACCTTTACAAAAGTTATAATGTTACAATCAGTTCTCTAGTTTAAGTAGACAGAACTCTGTGCAAGTGGATTAAATTTTGGAGATTATAAAACTTCTCAGACTAATTGTTTCTATACATCTCTTGTTTTTGTATTTTTTAATTTTTCTTGTATTGTCTCATACCGATCCTGTAAAAAAAAACATTTGCAGACTTTCAACGCAGTGCAAAAGCTACTAAGCAAAACCAATGGGAAGCTTGTTGGAGATTTAATGACACCAGCTCCAGTTGTTGTTGAGGAAAATACCAACCTCGAAGATGCTGCGAAGTTATTGTCTTGTCTTTATTTTCTTTTATCTTAACATATTCTTCTCTAACTTAATCTTGTTGTTGTTCTGTTTCCCACTAGAATATTACTGGAGACCAAATATCGCCGGCTCCCTGTGGTAGATTCTGATGGCAAATTGGTAAGAACTTCTACCCATCTCACACTTTCGTTTTAGTTTTACATCATCTTACGCATGCATGGCTTATCCTTTTTATATATTCATCCAAATAAAAGGTTGGTATAATCACAAGAGGAAACGTGGTTAGAGCCGCACTTCAAATAAAGCGCATTGGTGATAGGAACGCTTGAACAAATCAAGCCAAGAAAATAGGTTGTAGAGAGGAAATCAACATGGATCAAACATTGTCGAGAGAATAAGAGTGAGTACTCAACAGTGCACCTTGTACTAGAATTATATTAGACATATAACTTGTATTACAAGAGTGCCGCATCTTATGTCGGTCACAAGGAACTCAACTTTTGTTGTACTCTTTCTGGTAAGTGGTAAGTACACTAGTTACTTTCTTTCTTTCTTTTTTCTAGAGAATCAGCTTCTCTTTTTGTTTGATAGGTTAGGTTATCAAATGCTTTGGGTATTTGATTCTCATCCAATAACGCTTTATTTATTTTATTTAATTTTTTGAAAACGAAATCTAAAATGACTTTAGTAGTTACAGAAATAGGATTGAGATAGAGAGCTATAGTTGTTAAGATCGGACAAGGTACTTACCATTTTTGCTTGGTAGGATACTCTTCCTCTGATCCATCTCTTAACTCGAAATACTTGAATCCTATTTACTTAAGTCTCCTGCTTCTTCGGCTCGGCTGCTATACACTTAGACCATCTCCATTAGGAGTTTAAGAGGGGTTCACACGATTTACGAGACAAACAGTGATGAACCCGCTCCACTTAAGCTTGCTGCGGTGATACTGGTTCATCACGGGTTCACCACGTGGCGAACCATGATTCGTCGAATTTTTTTTTTTTTTTGAAAAAAAAAAGAAGAAAAAAAATTGTCACCTGGTGAACCCCGTGTAAAATTTCATTATTTTATTCTAAAATAAAATAATATAGATTATACAATGAAAATATTTTAACTCCACTCTATTTATTATTCTATAATGGAATAATGAACAAAAAAAGCAGATTACTTCACTTATATCTTATTATGAAATAAGATATGTAATGGAATTGAAACATTTTTTATTCTATAAATATTTTTACTCCATTTTAAAGTAGAAAATGGACTCCATCCGAATTTTTGTTCTGTATATAACATCATCCAACTCGTACTAATTGTACTACAGTTTTGAAACTAAACTGAATTTAATTCGTTTAGTCTATATTAGAAACCAGAAAAAAAAAAAAAGATCAAGTTGACTTTAATAATTATTAGGAGAGGAGACTTTTTTTTTAAATAGATCTTTTTATACTAGTAACGAAACTAAACTTGAGCTGAAGTTAATAGAACCTTAAAGAATTGATATATGTAGTACGCTTTGTAAAGGAAAACGAGTTGTTGTTTATTAGATATCAGAAGAGTTTAAACACAAACAAACAATTTCAAACTTTGCGTAGGATGATTGAAGTTTAGAAAAGAGTACGTGAAAAACTATTTATGGGAAAAATATCATTACACTAGTAGTAGTAAATTAATAAATCACAAATTCCGGTGAGGAGGTGCACGTTAGCAACTCCCGTGCATCATAAAGACAAACATTCTCTAAATCTTAAATTTCTACAACATTTTTTCTTTTTCGTGGATGAAGAAAGAACCAAAGTAGGATACACAATCTTCATTTCTTTAATCGTCATCTGAAGTTTCCGGGTCGGGTAATTTGTTTAAATCCACCGCTTCCCATGACCCGTTACACCTCTTAAACCCTTCTTTACTACTACACTCGTTATGACCATCATTAAAACGATAATCACTATGATCATCATCCACGTAATCATGATTACCACGTTGATGTTGTTGCTGATGATGATTATGATGATGATGATTATGATGATTGCCTCCCGCAGCTTCTAACGCATCAACTTGCGCTCCAACCTCAGCCGCTTTTCTCCTTATATAAGCCGCCGACATATCCCCACCACCGTTTCCTCCCGCCACCGTAACGCCGGCTAAAAGCTCCGGGTAGTTGAGCCGAGCAGACGGGCCCCGGAGATAGAACACCGCCGTGTCGTAAGCTCTCGCCGCCGCCTCGGGAGTTGAGTAAGAGCCGAGCCAGATTCTTGAACGTTTATTAGGCTCTCTTATCTCCGCCACCCACTTCCCCCACTTCCTCATCCTTATCCCTTTATACGGTTTCTCCCTCTTCCTCGTCGCCGCAACCACCGTTGAAGTAGGAACAACCGCCGCCACTTCCATCACTGTCTCCATATGGGTTTTCGCCGGAGATTCCAAGAAAATAACGAAAGAATTAATAAGTAGAAAGAGCAAGAAGATGTGATATTGACGGCGAAGTGATTACATGCGGAGAGAGGTTGATGAACACGTGGGCCAAGAAGAGATGAGACGAACACGAAACAGCAAAAGAGAAGTTCAACAAAAACCACCGACACTAATCACTTAACCTCTTTCGCAATATATATATATTTTCTTTACTTTTATTTCGTTTCTCTAAAGACAGAGACAATAATCTCATCTTCGCTGACAATATATATATATACACATTTAGATAAAATAGTATTTATTACTATATTGTCTTTATTGTTTGGACGGAATTAAATATTAGTGTTATATACGCTCATGCAACTTATTTTAATGTGCTAGTCGGCTCTTTCCATTGGACGGTTTAAAATTAATTTCTATATATCAACGTTACTATATTGTACAGCATAAGAAATTGAATTCAAATTATTTTGTAAAAGTCCATGTCAGCTTCTTCTTTTCTATTAGCTCTCTAACTGATAATGTGTAATCAAAAATGAACTTGCGTTATATATTGAAAATGTTTTATACTACTAGACTATATAGTTTAAAATGTCAATTAGTCAATAAATTGAAAATGCAAGTAAACAGAGATTCTTAGTAAAAAAAAAAAGTAAACAGAGATTATTTATTGATTGCATGGAATATGAATAGTATTGACGTAGGGAAGTGGGTCGTTGGTGTGGAATTTTGGAAACAATAATAAATAGGGTTATTAATTTAAACTGTACTTATAGAGTTCTAAAACTTTATTCAGAAATGTTTAAGCAATAATACAATTTATTTACCATATTTATTGCTGTGTTGCGATAAAATATCAAAGGCCGTAGTGACACGCGTGTCTCCTTTTGGTCTGGGGACAAGTTAGTGGGATTTCTGAGGTGCTTTGTCTTTTCTTATTTCCTATGTTTTTAGTTTTACTTGTTTTCTGATTTCAATTCTTATGCAAAATATATAAATTTTCATGTGATCTATCCACAATTTTAAAAAATGATTTATTTTAATAACTATAGATATAATAGCTACCTTATATCATTTCTTGTTTTGTCTGTTAACATTTGGAACTTACAAAGTTTTCCAAATTTTCTTAAATTGTGGTTATGATTAATTTTGAAACTTCAGGTGGTGATCGGTGATCCAATCTTAAAAGTGTTATGTAGTTCATCTGAAAAAGGTCGTCATCTGAATTCCCATAGTGAGCATTATGCAAACAACAAATGTCATTAGTCAATAATATAAGAATAGAATATTTTTTTCTAAAAACTTCAAAAAAATGTTTAGGTCGGTGGTCGGTGGACATTTGTATATGGCGTTTGGAAATAGACGTCCATTCACGCAATAGCGACGTATTTTTTTTTATTATGTTCTCCTTTGACGATGGGTTTGAGTTTGAGGCCACAATCTTCACTCAGAGAATATTTACACTTCACAACATTTTCAAGCTAGTTTTGTGCTAATCTCTAATGGAAACTACTTTTTAAAACAGTGAAAGAAGATGAACAATCATATTTTAAAGTATATTTTATAATTGGTAGGATGGTTTTTAGTTGTATTTTAGATAAAGTCGCTTTTTAACCGCTATCTTTTAGGCCAACATTATATATTTAAAAGAGATCTAGTTAAAACATTGAAAATGTATTACTATTTGGAGTCTAAAAATGCCTGAGCCACACCACACATTAAGAATAATTACGTTTTAAGCCTGACTATTTACAACACCAAACTAATCAGACAATCTAAACTCATAATCATATTTTGTTTTGAAACTTGAATGCGTTAGTCTTACAGATCGACTGTATCTTTTTCCTCTGTATCTTTACAATTGTTTACTGGCAATTATTTTATCATTTAATTTAATTCTACTGATTTGTATATATATGTTCGAAATAAAATATGCAGGTGGATTTAACTGCATATTTATATATTTATTTTGTCGTCAACCCTTTTTTTTGTCAACCCATTGTTTTTGAAAATCAGAAATTTTGAAAACGGGTTAAATTTTCTCAGATCGATTCATTGTTTTACAGCATATTTTCCTCTCTCTATATAAATCTGTTTGTTAATCAATAGTACGTCACCAAATGCGTTTGTACGTGGGAGTATGTCATAGGATGGCTTGGATTCCTATTCAAAAAATCCAATAATAAGAAAGTAGCTCATACGGAAAACTTTCAATAAGAGGCGTACGCGTAGGTCCATGTTGTACGTAAATATTATGTGACCGACATTGAAGTCATGAGTCATGGCAAACGTAAACGGTAAATTTCATCGTTTTAGTTTGGTTTTTTTTTTTTTTCTAACCGGTATCGACCACAAAGCGTGATCGACTAGTCCACCAAACCTAAGTCCATGCCATGATAGAATTTTTAAGCCTCCACTTAAGGATTTCTGGTTACGCTAAGTGGTCTGGGGCGCCACACCAACTCCACATGTTAATTATATAGTGGCCGGATTCGAAATCGGGTGACGGACACCTCAGCCGAGGTTCCATTACCACCAGACTACGAAGCCCGGTTAAATTTCATCGTTTTAGTTTGGTTGGTTTTTTTTTTTTTTCTTAGTAACGGAACTTACTATCGGACCGTGCAAAGGTAAACATCTCTAAAAACATAAGATTTCATTTTTTTCTTTAAAAATAGAATGAAAATGAATACAGAGTATAAATGCTCTAATTCTATTTCGTATCCTATTCCATAATAAAATACAAACGAAAAAATATTATTCTGTTTATGGAGAAAATTATATTAGATTATCTTCAAAGTATTATTTTATATTTTACTTTAAAATAGTACAACACCAAAATTGATTAGAGTTTTATTCCATTGTATTATTCCATTTTTATTCCAAAAATAACATTTTAAAATATTCTTTTTTTTTACTAATAATTGATGATAATACCTTATACTTTTATAAATTACTAATTAACCCCAACTATTTTATGTTTATAAAAAAAATTATTTGAATTAAACATTTATTATTAAAAATACAGAAATCATAAACATATAATAAAAGAAAATATATAAGTTGGTTCAATAATGAACATTAGAATATTTTTTCCACAAATGATCAAGTGCCAAATTATTGAATCACTTGTTTTTATGTTTATTTTATATTATTTATATTTGTATAATTATGTTATGCATTAAATAAAAATATTAAAGATTTAAAGAATCATTTTACAAATAAATAATGTTCAACTTCAAAATAGAATAATGGACAAGATTACTCCATAAATTGAGTAGTCCTAGTCATTACTCTATTTTGGAGTTAAAAATGAAATAGGCTTAGAGAAGATTATATTCCAAAAATAATGTTTGGAGTAGAATATTGAGTAGGACTGAAAATGCCCCTATATAAAAAAAAATTAAATATTTTTTATTCTATATTTTTTTACTCTGTTTTAAATAAAAAAAATACAATGGAGTTGAAAATGTTTTAAGAGTAACATCTCCGTCTCATTCTATAATTTACTTTATCTTACTCAAAAATAAAATAAAAATCAGAGAATAAATAAAAATATTATTCTATTATAAAATAACATTTTATTTTTATTTATTGCTTTATGTTTTATGATGAAATAAATTATAGAGCGGAAACAGAGATATCATAACCTAACGAAACTACTTACATGTGGTTCAAATTATATTTGTATATGTGTAATCACTTCTTGTACTTAAAGTATTTGTCCAAAACCTGAAAACATATTCTTTTTATTTCGAAAACTAATTTTTCAAATGAATTGATACTTTGTATTTGTTAAAGTTCATATGATATTTAATTTCACCTCTATAAAAATAATTTACTACTAGTTTTTTTAACATTATATTTACTACTAGTTTTATAAGATATGTTTTCGGCTATAAAGTATAGATATATTTCCCAGCCGGTTATAAACAACAAACTATGTTGTCACTTCTAATAACAATCGTTCGAGTTTTGCACACTTTACATACTTCTGTTTTCATATATAGATTGGTTTGCACACTTTACACACCTCTGTTTGTAATCACCTCTGTTTGCATATGTAAAGATTACATTTTACCAAAAAAAAACAGAAAAAATGTAAAGATTACTGTCTTAATTAATCAACCACTTTTGTTTGTTTCTGAAAAGAGATGATGTGTCACATTAATATCTTATATTATCTTTAGTGGCTGGCTTCTTTTTTCTCCCGTTTCTTACGGTTTTTATTTTATTTTTGTAATTTCGACATCATTTTCTTATTTTGGATGCTAGTGAATAGTCATCATATGTTTTCATATCATATTTTTTGCTAGTATTAAGCGTATATCATATAAATAATAATGCAGTGAGGATTAGCTGTGAACTTGTTGCACATAAACGTGCAAATTACCCAAAATTCAAAACCTTATTTTATTTTTAGGGAAACATACAACAGAAGCAAACCCTTGAATCGCGATAAGGGACCACAAACATATTCATTTAACGTACCTTATTGATCTTTACAATTCGTCGTATTAAACCACTATAATTTTGTAACCGACGTGGACATGTATATAGTGGATTCATAAATTATAGTGATGTGTATTTATTGTTAAATCTCAATTTGCGGTTTCCATACACTGCTACTAGTGAGACTCACCACAATCATAGTCTTTTGTAATTTAACAGAGGGTAATATTTACAAATTCATTTTTGAGTTATAATTAGTGTATAATCCTAATTAGTGATTAGCTGGAGAGCATCGAAGAAGCACAGCAAAGTTTTGACTTTTTTAAAACCGAAAGAGGCAAATTATGAAATTATGCAAAGGGCAAAAACATAATGGAACTGTAAAAGCAATGCTAAGGTCAAAGCGCACATGTGAACTAATATGACTCGTGAGTTGCAAAAGGGAGGTGTAACTTTAACTTATTGGTTAAATAATTATTGGAGCTGCATTTGTCAAGATCGTAGGTATATTGTCCAAAATCTGGTTATTCGGCGTTCACTACTCAACTTATTACATGCGACAACTGCATTATTAAAATTAAATGATTTGACTTTTTATACATCTAACATGATATATATAAACTCAATAGCATCTCTTACTTGGTTTTTTAAACAAGTTTATCTTTACGTCCCTTATGAATCATATGATAAAGTAAGGGTTATATTTTTCATAATCAGGGATGTGCCAAGAGCGGACTTGATCGACTGGAGTTTTAGATTTTTTACAAAGTTTGAGTTAGCTTTGGTCTGGATTATAAGCAGTCATAAATATCTGATAATTAAACGGTGGTTACAGCATATAATACTTAATACTTGTATGAACTGAAAGTGTTTGCATGTATTATTTAGTAGTTTTATAGGTTATTATTAAGTAACCAATTCTAAAATCTTGGGCAAATCTATTATACATGTTGGCCCAAAACGTACAAACAAGAAATATTAATGAGCCTATTATGGGTCTTGTTTTCTATTGTAATCAGAACTCTCGATAACTTTGGTGGCGCAGAGTTGTCATGTGTAAGCGACTCGTATGTCGTTATCACCCATCAAAGAAACCGTAATCAATCACATAGTTAGTTAATTTCCCCAAATTCCGTGTGTATTCTCCAAGTAATAATTACTATTTACAACCCCATTTATTATGTAAACCCACTAATCTTACAAATTAACTTCTCAGGGATCAACACAATATTCGTTTAAAAACATTTGTAGGTTTCTCCAGCGAATCTCCCTTCTTGCCATAATCTTTAGCCACAAGTTCGACAAGTGTCAAATGATGAAGGAATAATGTGGGCATGTGTCCCACGCGTCTTTTTGCCAACGGAGCACTAATTCAAACCGAACATTCTGATCTAATCTTGGGGGAAAAACAATACTGGCCGTTGGTGAGGATGATTTCTCGGATTTATTTGACCAAAGAAAAATAAACAATAGGTACCTTAGTTATTTCAAGACCACCTACAATGGATCCAATGTTCATAACTCGTCTATAACGAAATGTATATAAAGTTTTGAGCTCACCTAGACTAGAAGTCACACTTTTGAGCATTCGTATTAACGTTTTGATGACCAAACAGTCACAACATACTTGTTGACTTTTTGCTTTATACTACTGTGAACGTTTGATTCCACATGGTGGTCGACCATATATTGGTTCAACGTAAAGGTTCATCTTACCACTACAAGAAAACACTGCTTTTGCAACTGCCATATTAGTCACTAAATAGTTGTAAAAATGGATTTTGTAACTCATTTGCAACTTAATTGCATGGTTAGAAAAGCTTCGTTGCTAATAGGCGTGGTTGCTAATCCGTTGCTCATTTGCAACTAACTTGTAACGAAGAAAGTAGTGGTACATTAGCCACTAAATGACAACNCACTACAAGAAAACACTGCTTTTGCAACTGCCATATTAGTCACTAAATAGTTGTAAAAATGGATTTTGTAACTCATTTGCAACTTAATTGCATGGTTAGAAAAGCTTCGTTGCTAATAGGCGTGGTTGCTAATCCGTTGCTCATTTGCAACTAACTTGTAACGAAGAAAGTAGTGGTACATTAGCCACTAAATGACAACTCAAAACAAAAGTTACAAAAATTGATATTCTAGTAACTAATAAGCAACTGTTTTAGATTGGCATTAGTTTGCTACTAATTTAGCTTCAGAGGTTGCAGTGTAGTCGCAAATTTAGTAACATATAGGCAACTAAATACAATTCTGTGTAGTTGCCATTTAATCACAAAAATAGAAACTGATTTGGGACTACACAGCTTAGTGGGAGTTGCAATATAGTAACAAAAAGAGTGACGAATTAGCAACTATATTATTTGTTTGTGTCACAATGTAGTTAGTATCTTAACAACTAATTTGTAACAACATTATTTGTATGTGTTGGTTGCAACATTTATAACCTGAATTCTAAAACTAATAGAATCTAATTCTTGAATATACAAAAGCTTAAAATACAATATACAAAACACAATACAAAATATTTAGATTTTGTTTTTATACAATAACAACTTAAGTTATGAACTAGGTACTTAGGATACAAAAAGCAACATAAGTTATGACCTAGTTCATACAAAAAACAGCAACTTAAGTTATCAGCTAGTTAATACAAAAAGAAACTTAAGGTAGGAACATAAGCTATTTAGGAAACAGAAGTTGCTGCAGTCATAAACTCTGAGAATGTTGGGTCTTTACCTTTCATAAAAGTCACCAGCATCTTCAAAGTATTGATCTGACTTTGTTGCTCTGCCGCTTGAGCTGCTCTTTCAGCATCACGTTGAGCATTGGCTGCTGCGGTTTCAACATCACGTCGAGCATTGGCCGCTGCTTGCTCTTCAATTAGACGTTGAGCAGCTTCAAGTTGTTCTTGCAAGTGTGCAAATGCAGAAGAAGCAGTACTTCCAGGACCTCCTTTTCTCTTTTTGTTCCCATAAAGTGGAAGAAGGCTACCAAGTCCATACTCATGTCCTCTTGTATCCAAAGTAGTACTCTGAAAATAATGAAATCTCTCAGTAATTAATAGGTAAAAAACTATATCAAAACATTACAATGGTTTCCATGGTTTACCTCAAGAAAGATCTCATTCATTTCATTTGGTGAAAGATCGGGAATATAGGAACTGTCACCACCATTCGCACAAAAGTCTTGTTCAACCTGGGACATCTTATCATCTATTTTCTTTTCATAAGCTTGGGCAACCTGCTGAGCCTTTAGATCACTAAACGTCCCGTCAGCCCTAGTATGTGTCTTGATAAACACTTCTCCAATACTCACAGGTCGGCCCAATTCTTCTTCCTAAAATATTAACATGAATTTCAGTAAGACAAAGCTGAAACCTTAAAATTTACTAAGTTATTATTCAATTATGTTACCATATTTTGCTGAATCCGTGAGAAAGACCATGGTCCTGCGAAGTGCTTGAATGGCCCAAGTCCACCACGGTCAGAGTTCCGAGCTTTTGATGCTTTTTTACTCTTCTTCTTGGCTGCATCAGTGGCCCAGTAGGTGCACATTTGTTCCCACAATGTTTCTCCAATCCAAGATGGTCGTTTGCCTTTCCTCTTTGCTTGACACACCATTCCTTTCATACGACTAAGACAGATGATTTCAAACTCATCTCGTACAAGTGTGGTGATCGACCTATCCCAATGGTGCCCTTGCTACACATCAACAAAAAATGTATGTAAGTAATAAGCATCTCTGAAAAAAAAATTTGTTAGTTAAGTCAAGAAGATTTTACAGCAAAGTCTTCAAAATAGCAACGTTGGATGTGAGGAGGCGTTTCTGTCCAGCTATAATACGGACCATCAAACTTAGCTTTCAAAAGCTTTGAGATCTTTCGAATCAGCTGCCCACCATCACGATCAAACCTAGGAGATGGAAAAATGAAGTTGTTACAAGTTAAAAAGTCTGGTATACAGTCAAGAACTAAAATAAAAACAGAGGATAATGCAAATACAAACAAGAACTTAAGCGTTAATGTGAAGAGAAGAATGCAAATACAGACAAGAACTGAAGCTTTAACTTGAGAGAAGAATGCAAATACAAGCAAGAACACGAGAAGGTAAAAGCATGGCAACGTTAATGTTAGAGAAGAACTAAAGCAAAAATTACATGACAGACATAACAACAAGGTAAAAGGAACAAACTTGTTATATTTCACGACACAAACCATATAAAATCAATCACCCATAAGTGTTCTAAAACAGATAAAAAAACTTAAACACAAAAAAACTCAGTGTATAAAAGTCACTCCATTGAAACAAACCATATAAACTCAATCACCCATAACTCTAAAACAGATAAAAAAATCTAAAGACAAACAAACTCAGTGTATAAAAGTCACTCCATTGAAACAAACCATATAAACTCAATCAACCATAACTCTAAAACAGATAAAAAAAAACTTAAACACAAACAAACTCAGTGTATAAAAGTCACTCCATTGAAACAAACCATATAAACTCAATGAACCATAACTCTAAAACATATAAAAATAATTAGTAAATCAGAGAAAACAGATAAGAATTAAAGTTCACTTCTTTACCAAGTAGTTCCGTCTTTTGGAGTCGGTGATAAGACTGGAAGCGAGTTTTCACGTCCAGGAATTGCAAGCAGGTCCTCCAAAGTGATCGGATTTTGACGCGGTGGAGGTTGGTGGTTTTGAGTTTGATGCGGTGGAGGATGGGGGTTTTGAGTTTGATATGGTGCAGGATGGGGGTTTTGAGTTTGACGAGGTGGAGGATGGGGGTTTAGAGTTTGATATGGAGCAGGATGGGAGTTTTGAGTTTGACGAGGTGGAGGATGGGGGCTCTGTTCAGTCGGTGAAGACCCATCACGTGTTGAAGGAGAACAGTCACCAGGCGGTGAAGAAGCAGACAAGTGCGGCGGCTGACGCAGAGGCTCCGACGGAAGTGCGGCGGCTGACACAGAGGCTCCGACAGAAGGCTGAGTAGCTGCATATCGTACAGGAAGAGTCATCGAGTCTCTTGAAGAAGAAGGGTTAGGGTTGGAGACAGAGTAAAGTCTATTAACGCCACCAGAATGACTCCCACCGCCATTGAGACCACGGCCCCCACCGTGACTCGCACCACGACCACCACCGCGGCCTTTCAACGATCTACCAATTCCAGACATCGCTAATTTTTTTCAGAGCAGAGATTAGGTTTTTTCAGAGTAGAGATTAGGAGAGATTAGACAAGGGGTTCTTAATAGATATGTTAAACGTAGTCGTTTGGTAAATTTTGGTGGGTAATTTTTTGGGCCTCAAAACATTAAGCGGGATATTGGAAAATTAGGGTAAATTTTGGTGGGTAAATTTGTGAGACCAATTAGCAACTAATTCCTATGATATAGTTGCCACTTAGTTATAATTATAATAAATATTCTAATAATTTGCAAATTATCAATAAAAGTAACATTAAATTATATAAAATATAACTATAATTTTACTACTAAAATAATTAGCAAAAAATTACGGATCTGGATAGGGGTGGGCGTTCGGGTACCCGTTCGGGTTCGGGTCGGGTATTTCGGATTTTCGGGTATTTCGGTATTGGGGTATAGAACCCGTTCGGATATTTTTACATATCGGGTCGGGTTCGGATATTTTGAGTTCGGGTTCGGATATTTAGATTTTGAAAAAAAAATTCAAATTCTTTATTACTTAAGTTTCATGTATTTAAAATTCAAATTCTTTATTACTTAAGTTTCATGTATTTAAAATTCAAATTCTTTATTACTTAAGTTTCATGTATTTTAAATGAGTAACAAATTAATTTTTTTACAATTATATGTATATTATCTGATCTTAAATTATATATAACATTAATATAAATATTTTTAATAAAATGAGACAAATAAATTAGGAATAAATAGGTATATATACATATGTTCGGTTATCTTCGGATATCCGTTCGGGTTCGGGTAATACCCGTTCGGGTTCGGATATCCAAACTCTCCTAACTCAATACCCGTTCGGATATTTTGCTACTTCGGTTCGGATTTCGGTTAGGATATTTCGGGTCGGGTTTCGGGTACGAGTTCGGGTATCGGATAAAGTGCCCACCCCTAGATCTGGATATCCGAACTATAAATTTTATATATCAGTGACTTTCCCTTAAATTCATTTTTGGATATTTTACAAACAATATTATTAATTAAATACAAATAATAAGTTCATAGCAAATATTATCATACATAAGTATACATATTTAGACAAATATTATTCTTCATCACCATTTTCATCTTCATCATCAGAAGACGATAAATTACATTGAAATTCATCTTCTACTTCAGCATCTCCAGCATCAAAATCAATCTCTTCGAATTGATTTCTTTCGTCTGCCAAATGATCGACTACAATTTCTTCAATCGTATCTATCATGGCATCATCATCAGTTTCCTGTTGTAACAGAGTTGGCTCTTTAGATTTATAATTTGCATATATATTTTCTCTTGGATTGACTTTAACAACATTGAGCCACAATTTTTTCGGTTGTTTTATGTATGGATACGGAATATAACAAACTTGGTCGGCTTGAGAAGCTGCATTGGGGAAAAACAAATGTATTAATAATATTAATATTTATACTGAAAGCCTAATTAATTCATATATATATATATATATATGAAAATTTACCGAGAATAAAAGGCTCGTATTTGTTATATTTTCCTGATGCCAGGACATCAACAATGCCATTCATGCTCATTCGCGTGCCTTTGCCGATTGTTGGATCAAACCACTGACATTTAAAAAGTGTAATCCTTAAGTTGACCAATCCTGGATATTGAAGTTGTATGATATCTGTTAAGATCCCATGAAAATCAACTTCATCGGATGCATCTGAATAATTTGCTCCTTTGACACATATTCCATAATTGCATGTTTTCCTTCTGTGTCCATAATTTTGAGTATGAAACAAATATCCTCTCGTGAAATAGATTGGCCAAGTGAAAGCCTTATTAAGGGGACCTTGAACCACATTTTGCACCCACTTAGGAAAAGACTCAACACAATAAGAATCGATTGTTGAATCGACCTGCATTATTAAAATTTACGAATCAATATATCTATATGTATATTAAAAAAATTCAGCTATAAAGCTTAAGTGTATCTTCTTCAGAGAGTTCTGGATATTTAAACCGAAGTTCTTCAGAGAGTTCTGGATATCAACATACATAATTTCGAATCCATGTTGGAAATTCTTCATCGCACTTGCTTGAAATATCTTCTTCAGAGAGTTCTGGATATTTAAACCGAATTTCTTCTTCAAGTAACCTAAAATAGAAAAAATAGTTATACAGAAATAAATATAAAGAAATATTATTCACTATTGGGATCTTTTTATCTGAAACTAAAATATTTACCTTTCATATGGTCGGAAATATTCACAGTTGCGCAAAACATACGCATGTGCGCATTGATAATCTTTCTCAGAAAACCATATTTCTTTTCTTTTTCCACTTGGACGACCCACGTGAGTAAATATATCTGGTATATCTGGAAACTGATAAACATGAGATTCACCTTCATCGAATCTAGTGAACCTGATACAAAAAAAAAATATTTAACAAATAAAATTACATGTAAATAACAATTGTGTACTTAGTAAATATTTTGTAGCTTTACCTTGATTTCGTATTAATATGTGAGGCAAAGTAGTGTTCCGAAAAATAAGAGATCTCATCATTAATATATGACTGGATAATCGATCCTGCAGGATACCTTCTGTTTTTAGCTTTGCTTTTCAGTTTTTTGAAAAACCTTTCAAATGGATACATCCACCTATATTGCACGGGACCGCCTAGTTCAGCTTCATACGGGAGGTGTACAACTAAATGTTCCATCACATCAAAGAAAGCAGGTGGGAAGATCTTCTCCAAATTACATAGTATTATGACTATGTTTTCCTTCAAAGCTCGAATAGTGGAGTGTTTCAATGATCTAGAACATAAGTCGCGAAAGAAAACTCCAATCCCTACGAGAATCAATTTTTTTAACACACAATTAGTTAGCATTATGTTTAATGAATCACATACGTAAAATTTGTTATTGGTACCTGAAAGTGCAAGATGTACGTTTTGCGGTAGTAGTTCTGCAAAGATGAATGGAAGTAGTCTCTCCATAAAAACATGGCAATCATGACTTTTCATACCTGAAAACTTTCCTCCATCTATGTCGACACAACTGGCTAAGTCTGATGCATAGCCATCAGGAAATTTAACCTCATTTTTAACACATTCCAATAACCGTTTTTTTGCGAGTGGTGTCAATCTGAAGATAGGAAATGGAGCTCTACCATAATCATCAACATGCAAATCTTTCCGATTGCAAAAAATTGCTATATCCAGTCTTGCCTTCACAGTATCTTTTGACTTGCCCTTAACGTTCATAACAGTGTTCATGATGTTATCAAAAAAATTCTTCTCAATATGCATCACATCAAGATTATGCCTGAGATTGAGGTCCGTCCAATATGGCAACTCCCAAAATATGCTTTCTTTATGCCAATTATGCCAATTCCCATATCCTTTCTTTTTAACATCATGACCATTTCCACCACATTCAGATGTCTTTGGTGGATTGACACGCCTTATCTTGTCTTTTAAAATTTGTTCACCCGTCAAAGATTCTGGTGGATAATCATTCAAAGCATCCTTTCTTTTTAGAAAGTTTTTTCTGTTCTTCCGTAGTGGATGACCATGAGGAAGATACCTTCGATGACAATCAAACCAACATGTCTTCCTTCCATTTGTCAACTGAAATGCTTTTGTATCATCCATGCAGATTGGACACGATAATCTACCATGTGTCGTCCATCCAGACAACATACCATAGGCTGGAAAGTCGCTAATTGTCCACATAAGCACTGCTTTTAAATTAAAGTTTTGATTTGATGATACATCAAATGCCTCGACTCCATTAATCCATAACTCCTTCAGCTCATCAATAAGGGGTCGAAGGAAAACGTCAAGACTCGATCGAGGATGCTTTGGACCAGAATTCAAAATTGTAAGAAACATGTACTCTTCATTCATACACATACCAGGAGGTAAGTTATATGGCGTCAAGATTACAGGCCATAATGAATGATTACGGGACATACCAAATGGATTAAATCCATCTGTACATAAACCCAAGTAAACGTTGCGGGGTTCATCAGCAAACTGACGATGTAGTTGTTGAAAATTTTTCCACTCCGCTCCGTCAGATGGATGACACATCTCTCCCTCGGGTGCTTCGTGCTCAGCATGCCATCTCATTGCAGCCGCAGTTTTCTCGCTTTGATACATCCTCTTCAGTCTATCAGCAACAGGTAAATACCACATACGGCTGAATGGTATTTTGGTTCGACCCTCGCTAGGCTTATATCGTGGTGCATCACAAAATTGACAGTTATCCCACTTTTCATCTTCTTTCCAGAAGATCATACAATTGTTGATACACACATCAATTGTATAAAATGGGAGCCCTAAATTTCGCATCAACTTCTCTGTCTCGTAATATGAACCAGTTGCTTGATTGCCCGCCGGTAGATATTCGGTAAAAAGTTCTGCCCACGAGTCCATGCACTTTTCACCCAAATTATTATCCGCCTTGATATTCATGAATCGAGCTGCTAAAGATAATTGAGAGTGACCTTTGTGACAACCATCATACAATGGTTGTTTTGCAGCTTCCATCATATCGTAAAATTTTTGTGACTCGTAATTAGACTCTTCCATATTTTGATAACCATCGACTTGATGATAGTTATCAAAAACTGATGTATCACGAAAGGCATCATTCACCATGTCGACATATCTATCATCTATATTACTAACTTCGGTTTGGCTGCCACTGGGGTGATTCGAATTAACATGACTTGTTCCTAAGTCAAGATTCAATTGTTCCCCATGCATATACCAAACGTAATATTCTGGCATAAATCCTCTACTATATAGATGATTCCAAATTTTACGCCCCGTAAGAAATTTATCATTTTTACATACACTACAAGGGCAGTAAAACTTACCGCCACTACTTTGTGCTAATGGCTGACTATTTGCAAAATTCATGAACTCTTCCACCCCTGCTGCAAACTCGGCTGAGATATTATTCGTCCTTTCATCGATCCTTTTGTACATCCACTCACGAGATTTCCAGTAATTATAATTCTCTCCCATATTTTTATAAAACTTTCTCTCTTTTCACGGTAAATATTTTTTTCACGGTATTTTTTTTTCAAGGTAATTTTTTTTTTCTTTTCACGGTAAATTTTTGGTTGCTATAAGAAAAAATAAAAAAAAAAAACCTTTTGCCCAAATGATATGAGAAGAGATGAAGAATTTTTTTAATAACTTTCTCACAAATGAGATGAGAATACGATTGATTTAAATAGACAATGTGAGACTCTTCTGCAACTTGTAGCAAATTAGTTATACCTACTTGCTGTTCAAAAAACATGTGTCCACCAACCTAGTTACATAATCGTCACCAAAACGTGTAACAATTTTGCAACTACAAGATTTTAATCATTTGCAACTAAAGTGTATCTAGATTTTTCCGACTACACATGTGGTTGCATTTTAGTTATACTTTTGCAACTACTAAGGGACCACATGATATAATTGCCAATTCGTTGCAAATATGTTACAATAAAACAACTGAATTATAACCACAATATTTGGTCACAAAATCGCAACTAATGTACAACGTTTTTATTGTAGTTGCCAAATAGTTGTAAAATCGTTAAAAATAAGTAACATATATTGGTAACTACAAATCGTAGTTACAAAAATAGTTACTAAATTAATGTTTTCTTGTAGTGTNGCCAATTCGTTGCAAATATGTTACAATAAAACAACTGAATTATAACCACAATATTTGGTCACAAAATCGCAACTAATGTACAACGTTTTTATTGTAGTTGCCAAATAGTTGTAAAATCGTTAAAAATAAGTAACATATATTGGTAACTACAAATCGTAGTTACAAAAATAGTTACTAAATTAATGTTTTCTTGTAGTGTACGCATATAAATGTGTAAAACGGCTACTAAATTAATAATAACAGCACTGTTTGCAATTACTTATCGTCAAGGGTTTCTAATGACCATATGTACTGTGTGATCTCAAAAGTGAAAATGTGAGAGGGGTATCAAATAATCAACTCAGTGTATGTACATGCAGGCCTCTAAGCCAGATCATAATGATATATGAATAAGTTATCTTGATGAGGATTCTTCTATTAGCAACAACAAACAAAATTAGGCTAAGCAGAAATAGGGGTTTCCTCTATACTTTAATTGTGACAACTCACATACATCACATTGTACATCATCAAATAACTAACAAAACGATAATCCTACTGATATGAAAAAAATGAGACATTCAAGTCTTGATATTATTGTGTGTAGCAAAAAAAATGAAACTCTATATTATTGGACCTAGATGGGGATGGGCACTTAAACCGGTCCGAGTTAAACTAAAATTTTGAAAAATTAGTGACCGAGTCCTCTTGGGCTTGGACCGGAATGCTTTTCAAATCGGGACGTATCACTCCTATCCACGAAATTATGACCCTCCCCTGGACTGGGGCCTGAGTTTTTGATCGAACCAAGTGATAAGCCATCGAAAAAACCCGCCACGAGCTTCTTCTCTTCAGTCTTTGTTAGACCAGCAAGGGGACGAGTCTCAACAAGAACCAAACATATCAACATGAAGAACAGAATCGTAGCCACAACACCTTTGCTCATCATCATAGTTTAGTTAACTCTTTTTGTTCTCTCTCTCGTTATAAGATAATTAAATTTATTGTGAGTGTTTCGTGGATTTAGTATTTACTTATATAGTAATGCTCGAGGAGATGCAAAGTTGAATTTTTATTCTTAACTAAGTTTTGAATTCAGAAGAACGTGATCAATGATATTATTAGACTGTTTCTCGGGATGATCCCAACTGTTTTTTTTGTTTTTCAAGATCCCAGCTGGTTAATTGAGCGTTCCGATTAAAAAAGAAGAACCACCAATGAGAAAAGGAAAATAGGTTATAAAGAAATTTAATGGTATCGTAAATTTAACTGTATACCGAACACAATGTTTGATTTTTTGGAGCATATGGCAGCTACATTTTGAAGTATACTGTGTAGTTGTGGACCAAACATAGTTTGAATTTCAAACATATTGGTAAAACCGGTTTGGTTGTTGGTTTTGGTAAATCAATTGAATAAAGTTTATATTTACAGTTTCAGTTTGACTTTATTTTGTTCGTTTAGCCATAAGACGTGTCTCTATCTTGCTTTTGGCTTTTGTCTCATTGTTTTTTTTGCCTATAAAAATAAGGGTTTATTTGCCAAATAACCAAAAAAAGGAAAATTAAATTTTGAGAAAGTAGGAAAAGATATGAAGAGAAAGTATGAGAGAGGGGGAAAAATTAGTTAGTGAAATTGTGATTTTTGTATATATATGGCATAATTTCCCTAAAAATAATAAAAATTAAATAATATCGGTAGATATGATACACCCAAACCTAATAATCAATGCTTCTAAAGTTCAAACACTTTGCTGCTATTTTTCTTGCACGACCAAAAAATTGATCTTCTCACGTGGTTCTTTTTTCAAAAACATGTAACAACCAGACTTTAATAAAATTTCAACATCTAAAAGTTAATGATTTTGTTAGGTAGATATCTTTCCCACAAAAAGACAGGATTGGTCATTTGTCAACTCTTGCTTCGTACATGGTGTTGAACTACGACCCTTACGATACAAATCTTTGAGTTTCTTCATTTCAAGTTCATTAGAGTTCTGACTATATTTTTTTCCCAAAAGAAAATTGGTTTAGTTTTTGAAAGTAAATACGATGGCAGCCATTTTAGTGATAATTTTGTATGTAGAATATATTATAATACTATCTCACATTGCTCCTTTTATAACACATTTGTTCATTTAATCCGCGGTAAGAGACAAAGAAACCATTGTGCTGATCATCAGGAAACGTTCTTTCCATATATTAATATGAGGCGAAGTGACTACTTCCAAACTATTAAATAAAACTTAGAAACAAATTACCTAGAATCCGGTTCACTGTTCCTCTCTTGGAAAAAGGTGAACGAAATAAATCAATCTTGGTTTGTCCAAAATGATATAAGAAGAAAATAAATGTTAGCTATATATAGTTTGGACATGGCAGTCCATTAATATTGGAATCAAATTCTGCATTTTGATAAATTCATTATCAAGATTCTAGTCTGTTCTGTTCCGTCCAATTACACGAAAATAAATAGAATCTTGAAATAAAATACTTAAAAGAGAGTTTGAATTAGCCTCTTGATTTACTTAAATCCACTCAAAAGCAAATTTAATATAATGACTCTCTCAAAGTTATTATTCAATTATTCATAAATCTATACACGAATAAAATGACTCTCGCATCTTGATGTAGTGATAGTTTACACACGGTTCGTCCATTCTCACTCTATTCATATTTGACCACTACTTCAATTGATAACAACAAATGTCAAAGTTAAATTAATACATACTTTAGTTCTTTCCAAGTACCAAATCTTGATTATAAGAAAAGGGAGAAGAAAAAGAAAAAATAGATTCGAAGATGTAAGATTGATAATGAAATCAAATGAAAGGCACATGTGGGGGAAGTGACGTTTTAAAAACAAAAAGGAAAAAAGAACGAAGATAGATAGATGCTTAGTTATTATCATGACAACTATGAAGCAAATCTAGAGTCCGTCCATACAAGTATGTTGTGTGTGCACCACTGAATTTGTCTGTCTATGTTATCGCCTTTCTTTTCTCACGAGCCACGATCGCTATTATGTTTTTGTTCCTTTTAGTTTTTTTTGGGGATCGAGAGAAACAAGCAGATTTGCAATGCCATTGAAATTTTTAAATAATCCTAATTCTCTTTTGTCTCTTTTATTTTATTTAATTTTCCTGTGATCCTTGATCTGAATTCACCAATGACTTGTAGTATTTTGCAACATTTCATCACTTATCTTAATAATTATTAACATATCTCAAGTTTCTATCATCTTTGTTTTTAGATAGGCGTCTATGTTTTTTTGTTACATATTCTTGTTTCAAAACTGAAAAAGTTTGTATACTACTGAATTATTGACTATCCATTTTTCTTTCAAATATTGAAAATTAATCAAACTAAGAGAAAAAATCAAACTATAATCATTATTGCTTTTCTAGAAAACTTTACCAGTCAGTAAAATGTGATAGTCAAACAAATTAGGCAATTAAATTAAGTGGTAAATCATTACTGTGATTAACCGTGGTGGATGTAGACAATTTTTTTCTTGGAGGCAAACTACACATAAACATATAACTAAAGATAGAATATGATTTTTTTTTGTGGTAAAAGATAGGATATGATTTTTATGGGTGCAACCGTGCAAGTGCCACCTCCTGACTATTATAAAACTGGTGATTAACAAACTAAACAATTATAAAACTTATTTTGATCTATACAAAGGAAAAGTTACTTCTATACAAAACAAGTCTCGATGATTCGTATGGTCAAATTTATTCCGATCAAATTATTCGCGAAAGCGTGAGATAAAACAAGTACTTTATTCCTTTACTCCTACGTCACATCTACGCATTCGTGCCCTACCTTCATAAGTACTCTTCCAGTTTTCAAAGTTCAAACCTGCCTCAATGAGCCACGACCGTAGATTACAATGATCAACTACAGCACATAATTGCTATAAATGAATCTCACTCAAGATTTATTATCTACAATATTGGTTCAGTATAATTTAACCAAGTAGTCTAGCTCTTTCATTTGGTTCGCTTTATAGTCAATCTTTTTGCTGTATATACATGGTGACTAATTTACTCTTCTTGTCGGCATACATGTTTAGATCATGAAACCATGTTAACCAAAATAATGATAGACAGTTTTCTTGCCTAACTCCACTAACAAAGCTACAAATATTATACTGACGTACCAAGTACAACTTGAGTTTTTTTTTTTTTTTTTTTTTTTTTTTTTCATTTTCTTATTAGATGCCCTTTCCAAATAGTCTTACAACGCAAAAGTACAAAACGAAATGAAATGTAAAAGGCTTAACTTGAAATTCAATCGCAACCGGAGATGAAATTGCTATAGCAAATATGTTTCCAAATGTATAACTGAAGGGAGCTATGGCTGAAAGTGCTGAAACCAAAGCTGAAGGTATGAAACGCCAACCATATTGTAGGACTGGGTGCCCATTCTAGACAACCTTTCCTTTTGATCCAAACTATGAAGCTTGGCTCTTAAAATTAACTGCAGCTCTTTCAACAGAGAAGAAGCAGGCCGAGAAGATGCATTGTGAATCCTTGAATTCCTTTCTTTCCAAATAAGATAAACTGCTGCCTGGAAAATAATCTTACACATCACCTTGAGCTTACAACCATATTGTAGGACTGGAAAATAATCTTACAACTTGAGTTTTGATTCGGAAGAGATTGATTCATTGGAATCTTGTTTATACTACTCAATTAACAAACTCGAACTTTTTTTTTCTTATTGATCTAGAAATAAATCCCACAAGTTAATATTTTGAGCTAATCCCATATACACATCTTAAGGCAATAAGAGACAAAGAAAAACTTGAGAAAAAAGAATTCGAGAGACATAATAGGGTTTTTGGACAATGATAATTCACATACTTATCAAAAAAGGTTTTTGGACAAGCTCAGACCATAATATATTTTTTTTGGGAAAAGCTCAAAGCCATAATAGTTTCATAGCTACTAAGTAATTTGTAATATCTTTGTAAAATAGTTAGCTGGTCAAAAAAACAAATAGCACTTTTCGAAAGGTCCATTTCTAAGTAAGCTAGAGACCGTCCTTTTTAACTAATTCGCCAGCACCATCCCCTGTCTCGAGGGTCTAATTATACATCTTGTTCCTTTCTATATTCTCTAACCAATTACAAACAAACAGTGATATTATTTTATTTTTATCGAAACTCGTATCTTCCTTCCTCTCCATCCTTTTTCATCTACCTTTGAATCTATTCATACTTGTATATATAACTTACTTCCTCCTCTCCTACTCCTTTTCTATCAATCGCCAAAACACATTCATCGTCTCAAGCCTTAAACCCCAAGAACCCTAACTGTCACACACACAAAAAAATGAGACGCGTTGGCTTGATATTCACGGTCATGTTCTTGGTTTCAGCCTTTTCGGAATCAAGAACCGCCGATTGCAGACTTCTCCTTGGTAGCTCATCTGAGGATATAGGTCAATCCAAGAATCATGGAGTCGATTTACGAAGTAAAGAATTATTTGGGGTCGTGATACGTGGTTATAAAAGGCTACGCTCACTCTCTTCAGCTGGAGAGAGGATGCACACAATGGCTTCAGGACCGAGCAGGAGAGGTGCTGGTCACTAAAAGATTATTAATCCATGCACTTACATTATTTCGATACAATTTTATTTTGTAGCTCATGTTATATAGTATAATGATTTTCATTTGTTATAGGTTTATTATTTTATATTCAGTTGTCAAAGATCAATGTAAAGTTTAGAAGGGAGAGATTCTTTGATCATACAATAGTCGTTTCCTTCTAATAAACACCACATATACGTGCCAATAAACTGAAAATTTAATTTGGGTTTTTGAATGAATTTAAGAATAGTTTTGAGATCCAAGTTAACCATGTAATTAAGTTCGACATGAATCAATTATAGTTTCAGGAGATGTTATTTTCCATTATGATGCAATACAAATGAAACAATCACATGATTATCTTCTAAAAACTTGGTGTGTATCCACATCAATTATAGGACCGACTGAATCAGTCATAGAATGTATCAAAAATAAACTTTAACAAACAAATATGACTATATATCTTATAAATAAAATGACTATTCATGGTTACTACATAGTAGTTGTAAATTGGATTCATATCGTTTTCAACTCCATGATTCGAATTTTGAAGGGAATGCAACAAATATAAAAGTGTTGGCCTTTGGGTTCTAAAAGGGACATTTGGTTTAGTGTGTGCTTCAATGGGAGCCGGAAATGGAGAAGCTATAAGCTTCATAGACACTGTTCTGAATATGGCCCAATCTCCAGGATTATTTAATTATTGCCATCCACCTCTTGAAATTCGTATTCTCTAAAAATTGTGGTGATTACACAATTATCTTTTACAAAGTTGGTCGAATATATGTACATAAATTTTTTTAAAAAATAATTATTACTAAATTGATTTGGAATGTTTTAATATTTTTTCTTAATTTGGAACGGTAGCAAGAAAATGAATCAAAAGGCTCATCAAAGGCCCATTTAATTTCATTTTACACAACCAAAGAACCAGTGATCACATTTTATCATCTCTTTTGCTGTTTTTGTCTGGATGCAGATATAAATTTGAAGTTATCTTTATGAGTTTGCGATCTTATACATATTAATTATCATGTCGAGATTTATACCGAACCCTTTGATATGCACACGATTCCAGGTTTGTTTTCTAAAGAAACAAGACTACAGGTTCATAAACATAAACTCAATTCTATACTTTAAATGGATTAAACTGATAATTATTTATAGAAAATGTTAACTAAATTACAAAAATGTAACTATAAGTCTATAACTAAAAATGACGTCAATAAACCCTATTACAACTATCAGCAAACGCACAATATAACTCTGCATTAAACTTAACAATACTTTATTTCCAAATTTCTTTTATAAACCATCTCTACTTCTGTACAAATGATTACATAGGCTACATCATTTTACGTGCAACAACACGTGACTTGCACTTGGCTAGCAACGGAGTAGCTTTAGGCATAGTGATCCCTTTGTCTTCCGTCATATCCACAAGTTCTTCACCAACTCTCTCCCACTCGAAACACTGAATCAAACACCCAAGAGCCAAACTCACTAGACGCTTCCCAAGCTCGACACCAGGACAAGCTCTTCTTCCCATCCCAAACGGCATTAGCTTTTGAGCCTCTCCTTCTTTCTCAAACCTCTCCGGCTTGAACCTCTCTGGCTCTTCCCATACACCAGGATCTCTATGCATAGCCCATACGTTTGTCAACAACATCGTGCCACGTGGCATATCGTATCCCGCAACTTTACAATCATCTGATGAAAAATGTGGGAGTAGTAGAGGAACAGGAGGGTACAAACGAAATGTTTCAGACACAATGTAATGGAGATAAGGGAGATTCTCAATATCTGATTCTTCAAGTAACCGGTCTGAACCAATTTTATCATCGATTTCCGCTCTTGCTTTCTCAAGTATCTCTGGATGGTTCAACAAATTCGACAAGGCCCATTCTAGAGTTACTGCTGACGTGTCAGTCCCCGCAATTACCAGAGACTGTATATGCATATTTAAGAGTTAATAAACTCTAATTATATACACATAACTATATACTATAATTAGTTAATATACTTACGAGTATCATTCCTTTGATGATGACATCAGTATAATACTCAGGTTGGTTTTCTTGGAGGGAAAGCAAGTGATCTATCAAAGTTTGACCCCTTTCTTTCTCTGCACGTTTCTCATCAACAAGTCTTTGCAAGAATCCATCGAACCGTTTCCCCAAAATTTTGGCCCGTTTTTCAAAATCAGTGAGCAAACGTATGATGGGAAGATAGTCAGCTAGGTTTCCAGCACCAGCGCCGGCCACCGCCTCCGATATAAGTTCCCTCACTATTCTGGCCTCGTCATTGTCTTCTGCGCCACCACCGTAATATCGTTTTCCCGCTACCATCATGATGATATTGTTGAAAGCCAAGTTGGCTAATAATGATTTCATCTCTACTTCAACAAATCCCTGTGAGGCATATATGGATCAAAAAAATTTCAAGCTGATAAATTTTAATTTATACAAAATTATATGTATTAGTATTACTCGCGCTACATGTACATTATCTTCAGTTTTAATTTTATTACATATTGTGTTCACATTTCCCTTGTTACTCAAAATTGTAAGTAGAGAATTCTAATTTTATCACAAATTTGATATCACTTCTCAAATTTATCATTGAAACATGACTAATTTCATAAATAGCCTAAATTTAAGATAAAAATTAATTAATCCTTAAAAAACATTTATGAATGTTTATTAATTGTTTATCTATAACATTATTTGAGAAGTAAATTTGCTTAGTTGTCAACTTCTCCATGATTTTAGGTTATTTTGCTTATTTTCATGTTTTTATAATTTATTATATAATAAAAACGAATTTATGTTAATAATATTATATTCTTAGAAAATATGTTACTTCTTTTGTATTAGATTGTTATCTTAAAAATATATTTTTCAATTATTATTTTAGAAGTAAAAATTTGCNATTTATTATATAATAAAAACGAATTTATGTTAATAATATTATATTCTTAGAAAATATGTTACTTCTTTTGTATTAGATTGTTATCTTAAAAATATATTTTTCAATTATTATTTTAGAAGTAAAAATTTGCTTAGTTGTCAACTTCTCCATGTAGGTTATTTTGCTTACTTTCATATTTTAATAATTTATTATAAAAAAAGAAAAAGAATTTATGTTAACAATATTATATATTTAGAAAATACGTTAGTTCTTTTGTATTAGACTTTTATCTTAAAAAAATATATTTTTCAATTATAAAATTTAAGTGAATTTGCTAATCAATTTATAATTTTCTGTGATTTAGCTAATCTATACTATTATTTGTGAATGAATTTTTGCAACAAAGCTATCACATTGAAAGTTAGATCGGTTAATATCGTTTATACCCTTAATGAATAGTTAAAATTTTTAATTTAATTAAACATAAATAAAAAATGAATTTCAATGATTTTAGATTTATATTTATCTATAACTATTTTATATTGGGTTATAAAGTTTTTATTAACCTTGAAAAATAATTATATTAATTAATATACTTGAAAATAATTATATTAGTTAATATACTTGAAAATAATTATATTAGTTAATATATAATTAATTATAAATTAAAATCTAATTTCATTTATTTGATAATTATCCTTATTTTAATTTGTTTTTATATTATGTGATAAAGTCTTTATCAACCTTGAAAATAATTATATTTGTTAACATATAATTAATTATAAATTAAAAATGAATCTCAAGAATTTGATAATTATCTTTATTTAACTTTTTTATATTGTGTTATAAAGTCTTTATTACGTTGAAAAATAATTCTATTTGTTAATATATAGTTAATTATGAAAAATCAATTTGTAAAGAATTTATGTATAGATAATTTATATTGTGTTATCCAAAACATTATTAAAGATAATTTTTTATACTTTTTTTGTTATGTCTAAAAATGATATTAATTTATTACTAATGTTTTAAGTTTATGAGTATTTTCAAATATAAGTTGTGTAATGAAAATTATTTATATGATTATGAAAAATTTTATAAATAAAAGAATTTTTTAGTTTATTATTAAATATTTGAGTCTATGAACAATAATTTATTATAATTTACATAATTTGATTATATATTTATTTATAGATATTAGTAAAATTATTAAGCCCGCAAGTGCGGGCAAAACACCTAGTATACATATATAAACTAAACACCACCATTTAAATACTAAAATCTAAATCTTTAAATATTAAAATATTTTTGATTTAAATGTATTTTTGAAAATTGTAACCAACTGATAGTATTTCAATCAATTTCTCAAATTGTATTCAGTTTTACAAAATCATTGCTGCCTCAAATTACTTTTAGACCCTATTCAAATATTAACGGTATATTTTAGATATAATGATTTATTTTTAAAGGTTAATAGTTCTATCTATGTTTGATGTTTCTTTGAAATTATGAACTCTAAATTTAGTAGTACATTTAAAATTGAAAAAACCCCATAATTTATACATTTATTTGTAAAAAAATTCTGATTTTTTTTAACTCCGGCCTTATTCTTGTTTCAGTTGCATATTCTGTTATACGGACATGTATTGAAGTGACAACTAATCAAGAAAATATATGTTAAATTGCCGAATAAGAAACGTTATAAAAATCAAACATTAGGGAGCATATTACAATATACAGTATATATAACTAGATAAGCATGGAAGGCTGGAAAATACCTAGTCACATGGAGTAGGTAACTAACTATATATACGTTATGAATCATGTAAGTGGACCTCCAACAAAAAGATATCGTTGACGCTCTCCGTCAGAAATCCTCTTCTTCTTGTTCCTCTTTGCCATGGCCTCATCATCGACTCCCAACCCAGTTCTCCCACCGCCTTCAATTCCGCCAGATCTGCTTTTTCTATTTGGTACTCTAGAATCAGATCCAATTTGTTTCACCAAACCTTTGGCTCCCGTTCCAGAGGTGGGTTCCCTCCAGGTACCTCCTCAAGCTCCTGCAACACAACCTGGTTCTTCGGCTTTTCCAATTTCACGGGAGACTTCTTTTGCTACAGCAACGGCTAATCCTAAGTCGTGGGTCTCAAAAGTCAAATCTCCCTATCAGCCCCTTTCAAAAGTAGCTTCACCATCAGTGGAAGCGGACGGAATCCCATCTATTCAAGCCCCTGATTCAATTGTCTTGAAGTCTTCAACTATGTGGAAGGATCATCTTGTTGCGTTCTTCCATGGAACAGCACCGTCAACAGCAAAAATTCTTGCTGACTTGAATCCTATATGGGGAAAGGAAGGAAAAATCTCGGTTAAGCCTCATTCTAAGAACATCTTTCTCATTTATATTCCTTGCCCAATGATCCGTCAATGGGTTCTGGAAGCGGGTTTATGGCACTCTGGAAACTGCTCTTTTACTGTGGCTTTATGGACTCCAAATCTCAGAATGACTACCACGAAGCTGTTGTACGCTCCGGTCTGGGTTTTATTCACGAAAGTTCCACAAGAGTTATGGTCTATACAAGGTTTCAGTACCATTGCTTCAGCAGTTGGCTTTCCGGTACATTCTGAATTCTCAGATATCAAACCGTATTCAAATGGAATCATCAAGCTAAGGGTAGTGGTGGAACTAGAGAAAAAGAAACCTTCGGTGGCTCGTATAACTGACAAGCTTGGGAATTCAGTTCTCATTTCAGTTGAGTTCCTCAAGATGCCTCCTAAATGTGCAGTTTGTGGGGACTTTGGTCATCTGAGTATGCGTTGTCCTGGACCTACAGTCATTCCTTCAGTTGATCTCGCTAAGTCGGACAATCCTCCTCAAGTTCCTTTGGCTGAACACAGCTTAGCTCCACTGGCTCCCCCTGCTAAGCCTCCTCAGTCTCCTCCCGTTAATACTCAGCAAGATCATGTGGTTGCTGGATCTTCATCTTCCCCTGAGAAGTTGACTCGCTCAACTAGCATGCCTTCTATCTCAGCTGTCTCAGCCTCTAAGGAGGAAAATGACGTCTCTTCCTCTATTGGTTGGACTCGGGTTGCTCATCGTTCCAAACCCCCAGCAAAATCCTCGTCTCTCGGTTCGGTTTCCTCAAAGGTTCCAAGATCAGCCCCTCTTTCAAATTCCCATTTTGCAGCGGAAGAGGAGATAATTCAGCAGGCTCAATCTATTCTTCGAACCCGCCTTTCTGTAATGGAATCGAAACCTCCAGAGGAGTCACCTTCGGGGTCAAGGAAGCATGCTAGGAGGAGACTCCGACAGAAAATTTATCTAATGGCTTCATCTTCTTCAGGAGATCACTTGGATAGTGAAGCTTCTTATTCAGAGTCAGCTTTAGCTCCCGCTTCAGTTGGACAAGCACTTCGGCGCTCTGTCCAGCCTGGTGAAGCCTAGTGCTCAGCACTACCCCTTTTGTGCCTTCATTAATGAAGAGCTTTTTTTGGAATATTAGAGGCCTAAATGGCGAAACTCGGAAAACGTCAGTCTCAGATTGGATAAGGCTGAATAAGCCATTAGTAGGTGCTTTACTTGAGACACATGTGCAAGAAGAAAATTTAAACGGTATTTTGAGTACAATTACTCCGGGCTGGAGATACGATGCGAACTATTCAGATGAAGCAAATAATGGAAGGATTGTGGTAGTTTGGGACCCGGCTGTCTCGGTCATTGTATATTATAAGTCCCCTCAGATGGTACTATGTGGGATTTTCAACCCGGTCTCAGGGCAGGAGTTTTCAGTGGCATTTGTCTATGCAAGAAACAGATATGAGCAACGGGTTTCTCTTTGGGCAAAAATCAAAGAATTGGCGCATTCAACCAGGCTTAGTCAATCTCCCTGGATTATCCTTGGAGATTTTAATCAAGTTCTCTCGGTATCAGAAGTCTACTCATTATCTCAGCCAATACTCTGCATTCAGGGCATGGAAAATTTTAGTGAATGTTTGGCTGAAAGTGAACTTTTTGACTTAACCTTTAGAGGATGCTATTTTACCTGGACAAACAAAAGTCCAACCAATCCTAAGGCCAGGAAACTCGATAGAGCGCTTATAAATGAGGCATGGCTTGAGAGGTACCCAGACTCTAATGCTTATTTTGATGTACCAGGTTCATCTGATCATTCTCCTTGTTTGATATCTTTGGGAACTGAGCCGGGTATCAGGAAGTCACGTTTTCTCTACTACAATATGTTTTCAGCTCATCCAGATTTTACTAGTCTCATTGAAGAGGCTTGGAGACAGCCTATTATTCCTTCTGAACCGATATCCTCTCTATACCAAAGACTTAGATCGGCAAAAGCATGTTGTAGGAGTCTGAACAGAAACCACTTCAGTGATATTCAGAAAAGAGCAAAGGAAGCTTTTTTAAACTTGGAAGATATTCAGAGACGGGTACTCACAGCGCCTTCACCTCAGCTCTTTGAGGATGAGCAATCAGCTAGGGATTCTTGGATCTTCTTTGCTGCTGCTGAGGAGTCCTTCCTACATCAAAAGTCGAGAGTGAGATGGTTAACTGTGGGTGATTCAAACACGGGAGTCTTCTTCAAATATGTTAAGGCGCATCTTCAAAGAAATAAAATCATTTACTTGCTGGATGGGGCTGAAACAAGAATTTACGATCCATCAGCGGTAAAGGAGATGGCCACGGAATATTTCTCTAATCTTTTGGGTTCTGAAAATGATGATGTAGCCCCTCTTTCTGTCCAGGAAATCCAACAGTTGCATCCTTTTAGATGTGAAGCTTCCATGTTTTCATCCCTTTGCTCAATCCCATCTGCTGAGGAAATTAAAAACATTGTTTTTGCTCTGCCAAAAAACAAGGCACCGGGACCGGACGGTTTTACATCTGAGTTTTTCTGTTCGTCTTGGAGTGTGGTAGGACCAGATGTGATTTTAGCAGTTCAGGATTTCTTCACAAACCCGTCAATGCCCCGTCAGCTCAATGCAACGGTAATAGCTCTCGTTCCAAAATCTCCGGGAGTGGCAAAATTATCAGATTTCAGACCAATCTCGCTCTGCAATACAGTGTATAAAGTGATATCAAAAATCCTCAGTGAAAGACTTAAGTGCATCACACCCCTTGCAGTTCAAAGAAATCAGGTGGGTTTTGTTAAGGGTCGTCAGCTCTGTGAAAATGTTCTCTTAGCAGCTGAGCTTGTCGACAAATTCAACAAACCTGGACAATTAACGCGGGGATGTCTACAAATAGATATCACAAAGGCTTACGATAATGTAGACTGGAGGTTTCTTCTCAATATTCTCAAGGCTCTTGAATTACCAGAAATTTTTGTTGAATGGATTCGGCTTTGCTATATGACACCTTACTATTCGGTTTGTCTAAATGGCGAGCTAGTGGGTTTCTTTCCAGGGAAGAAAGGTCTGAGACAAGGGGACTCTTTATCTTCCTCTCTATTCGTACTAGTCATGGATATCCTGTCAAAGAAGCTAGATCAAGCTGCATTGGCAAATCATTTTTCCCTTCATCCGAAGTGCTCTAACCCTCTTATCACACATCTCAGTTTTGCGGACGACATGCTCATATTTTTTGATGGATCAGAGAGTTCATTGGCTGCTATTCTTGAAACGCTTACTGATTTTCATCATGTCTCTGGATTGGGATTAAGTCTGTCAAAGTCGTGTTTATTTGTTGATGGTGGGAACCTGATTTTTGCTCAGTCACTTGCAGGCAGATTTGGATTAACTCAGGGTTCTTTACCGGTCAAATATCTCGGGCTCCCTCTCATGCCCAACAAGCTGAAAGCTCCAGATTATCAACCCCTTTTGGACAAATTTAGATCTCGGATCAATTCCTGGACAGTTAAGAGGCTATCTTTTGCCGGGAGGCTACAGCTTCTTCAATCTGTCTTATATGGAATTTTCAATTTTTGGGCAGCAGTTTTCCCTCTTCCAAAAGCTTGCATTGATTCTTTGGAAAGAATGTGTAATGCATTCCTTTGGAATGGTACACCAGACTCAGCACGAGGCGCCAAAGTTTCATGGGATTCTGTTTGCACGCCAAAGAAATCAGGAGGATTAGGCTTGAGAAGAATGGCTGACTCCAATCAAGTCTACGGTTTAAAGTTAATTTGGCTTCTTTTTGCAGCAAATGGGTCTTTGTGGGTTGCTTGGGCAAGAGAACATTTAATTGGCTCCAGAATGTTTTGGGGCACAGATTTTCAGAACATTGGCTCTTGGATTTGGAGGAGTCTCATGAATCTCAGACCTACCGCGCGTGCTTTTCTGGTATGTAATGTACGGTCTGGAACAAGGGCACTTTTCTGGCATGATAACTGGACAGGCTTAGGACCTCTGTTTGATATATGTGGAGAGTTGGGACCTATGGTCTCGGGGATTAGTTACACGGCGACGGTTTCTGAAGCAACAACAACTGATGGCTGGCGCATCCCAAGAGGGAGGCACCCTATCAATCAGTTCCTTCGAGCTAGTTTAGCTGATGTCTCTTCAACTATGGATTCTTCGGTGCAAGACTTCTTTCAGTGGCGCCATTCACCTAACTCGATTCCAGGGGTATTCTCATCAACAAAAACTTGGGAATCTCTATATCCAGGTCCTCCTACAGTTCCATGGTTCAAATCAGTTTGGTTTAGCCCAAATATTCCAAAACATGCTTTTTTGGCATGGATTGTAACCCTTAATAGACTTCCTACAAGGGACAGGCTATTAGGGTGGGGTATGAATGTCCCAAGTGTTTGTCTCCTTTGTGGTAATGCAGATGAATCACACTCACACATGTTTTTCCACTGCTCGATCTCAAGAGAAGTATGGACGTCTTTCTTTGCTCATCAACCACTAAATCCACCTTTCTCTTTGGATGATTCCCTCCAGTGGGTCCTTCAGGCTTCTCCAAATAAGCGAGTTAAGCTAGTGTGCAAACTTTTGCTACAAGCAGTGTGCTACACTCTTTGGCATGAAAGGAATTTAAGACTGCATAATTCATCAAGTAGACCAGTTCAGCTTCTGATTAAGGAAATTCAAGTGGTCATGAAAGCAAAACTTATTGGAATGGACAGAAGTACTTCACAAATACATCAACCAACACGACTTCAAAATGGCCAAGAATCCTACTTATCCATTTGGTTTCGCTATTTCCAGCTATAGCATAACTATCATCACAAAGTTCTTCTTACACATGTGTCTTATTCTAAGTCTTTCTTATATGCTTTTTGTAAACATATTCCCTTTTCAAGGGAAAACTCAAGTTTATAAATAGTACTTGCAGAAAAAAAAAAAAAAAAAAAAAAAACTATATA
>CAKOAT010082932.1:374153-415495 GCA_932364175.1 Eruca vesicaria subsp. sativa
TGTTATGAGCCGTCGGATCTCATCTTTACGGATAGACACGAAGGTACTAACCCTATGAGAAGAGAATATCTCTACGGAAGCGATGCGGCGAAGGTTCCTCCAGTGGTCCCCGTAGGAAGCTGCAATCATGATGGTGGAGTTGTAGGCGACGTGTTTCCCCATGATGAGCTCTGGACGGTTGGCAAGAACTACATCGTTTCTTGTAAAGCATTCTTCGGCTATGGCATGTGAGGAGACGACGTAGACGAGGCGGTTGCCTAGGCGGAGGTGGAAGATGGGAGTATTCCCGAGTGATTGAGAGAGGGAGAGGAGTGTTCGCTGGACAGGGTGCTTGAGGAGATGGAGGTGGCGAACGGTAAAGAGTAAGCAGGAGAAGGTGGAAGATTCAGTTTCCGAGTTGAGTTTTTGAACAAGAACTTGATTGAGATCAAGATAAGCAGAAAAAACACAATAGAAATTGGGGTGAAGTCCATCTTCTCTTTGTGTGGGAGATTGAACAATAATGTTTGAAGCAATTTTATTTTTGTGTGTTAAGAGCAATTCCAACAATGATTTCTCACCAAAAAAAAATCTCAAGTATATTATGTATATGTAAATATTTTTATTTAGTTATGTGTATTTTGAAATTACGGGAAAACCAATCCGAAATATGGTGAGAAACCATTGTTGGGGTTTCTCTTAGAGCAAAGTCAATTATCTCCTTAGAACCAAACCACATCATCTTGCTAAAATAATGTCTAAACTCTAAACTGATCTCTCCAGCCTAAACGACGCAAGTATCATTCCACACACTTGGATCTCTATGTATAGCCCACAAATTAACCAACACGGCTGTATCTCGTGGAACATCAAACCCACCGATGACACTATTAGAAAATGGAAAGTGAAAAAAAGTGGTGCTACAGGGTAACTAAAGCCTTAGTGTTGGTCCCGTGCTCCACTCTTACCTTAAAGAGACCAATGCTAAGATCAAATATGTAACTTGGTTATTGCTTTATCATCAGTGGTGTACGATGCTTTTCTCTCTTGTGGTTCAATTAGGTGGTCTAAGAACCGGCTCTTCTTGTGTCGTAAGAAGAGTGTAAAGTTCATTAGGGATTAAAATTGCAACAAAGGTTTAGATTGATAGTGTAGAACTCATGTAGTGATTCTAGATGTCTATTTGTTTTTTTTTTGTGGTAAAATACTAATCTATTTGTTGTGAGTGTGGTTGAAACACTTGTGGTTTGGTTAATGAAAAATGGATGTTGAGTTAAAAAAAAAAACCTTAGTAGTCTCGGTCATAACTTACAACATTGTTCAAGTAGTCCATGTTCACCAAATCTTCTTCTTTCAACAAACGACGATTACTTGAGGATTCCATTTGAATATCAGTGTTTTATATCGTTGTCTCTAGTAATTGTGGATGATTCAATAGACTTGACATTGCTCATTTCACGATTAAGCGAATGAATACGTGCCTCCTACTACAATCATCCAATATTGAAAATGGGACTATGGGAGTGTTGTTGTGTGATATAAATGGAGAGAATGAGAGATGGGACCAATATTAATTGTTTCCCGTTCTTGTTTTTATCTGTTTTAAATGTATTTGTCATCGCTCCGGTTGGTTTCTAGTCATTTTCACTTGCGGTTGGTTGATTAATCACGAGGACATTTTATTTCAACTAAATATTCATCAATGATGGTATCAATGAAATTATTTTTTACAGAGCTGAATACACGATCGACGATTTGTACTTTTCTGCTTTATCGCTAGTATTGGTCCATTGAATATATAATATACCACTAGATTTAATCAAATCATATCTCCATCTGATACTATCTCAAAATAGAATAATTCAATAATAGAGTTAATTCTACTGTAGTGGTATTTTAGATTTACTCTACATATAGAATAACTTCATTTTTATTTTATTATAAAATAGAAAATAGAATGTCACTGAAACATTTTTACTCTAAACTCTATTTTAAAATGAAAAATAGAGTAGGGATAGAAATGCCGTTAGAAAATCCTCAAAATTTTTATGTCTATATTTTAGAGGTCGGAGATCTAAAAATTGACTTATATATATACATGTGATCTTTATACATATCTTAAATGACAAACCCCACAAACATGTCCAAATTTATTTATTTTAATATTTAAAAATTGAGGATCATTTATAAAAAGAATTAACTAAAATTGCAGAAATGCAGTTATAACTTAAGTATAAAATGACGTTAATAAACCCTGTTCCAACTCTCACCCAACACACTGACATATATAGCTCTGCATCAAAGACGCTTATTAAACAAAACTTTTAATTTGAACCACTCAATACTTATATTTCCGAAATTCTTGATGAACCATCACTATAGGGTTCTACACAAATAATTACATAGACTGTATCATTTTATGGGCCACGACACGTGACTTGCACTTGGCTCGCAAAGGAGTAGCTTTAGGCATAGACATCCCTTTCTCTTCCTTCATGTCCACAAGCTCTTCACCAAGTCTCTCCCACTCGAAACACTGAATCAAACACCCAAGAGCCAAACTCACTAGCCGCTTCCCAAGCTCGGCTCCTGGACAAGCTCTTCGTCCCATCCCAAACGGCATTAACTTCTGAGCCTCTCCTTTTTTCTCAAATCTCTCCGGCTTGAACTTCTCTGCCTCTTCCCATATACGAGGGTCTCTATGCATAGCCCATACGTTTGTTAACAAAATGGTGCCACGTGGCATATGGTATCCCGCAACTTTACAATCATCTGATGATAAATGTGGGATTAGTAGAGGAACCGAAGGGTACAAACGAAGTGTTTCAGACACGATGTACTGGAGATAAGGGAGATTCTCAATGTCTGATTCTTCAAGTAACCGGTCTGAACCGATTTTATCATCTATTTCTGCTCTTGCTTTCTTAAGTATCTCTGGATGGTTCAACAAATTCGACAATGCCCATTCTAGAGTTACTGCTGTCGTTTCAGTCCCCGCAAGAATCATAGTCTGGTTAAGAGTTAATAAACTCACATTATATACACATATAGTAGAACCTCTATAAATTAATACTCGATAAATTAATATACACTAAATATCTCTATAAAATAATATAATTTTATAGTACCAAATTGAATTTTTGGTTCGATTAGTATATCGATAAATTAATATCTCTCTAAATTAATAAAAAAATAAAATTTTGGTGTAATCCTAACATTATTAATTTATAGAGGTTTTACTGTAACTATATATTATAATTAGTTAATATGTACTTACGAGTATTATTCCTTTGATGATGACATCAGTATAATAGTCAGGTTGGATTTCTTGGAGGGAAAGCAAGTGATCGATCAAAGTTTGACCCCTTTCTTTATCTGCACGTTTCTCATCGACAAGTCTTTGCAAGAATCCATCGAACTGTTTCCCCAAAATTTTGGCCCGTTTTTCAAAATTTGTGACCCAACGTATGATGGGAAGATAGTCAGCTAGGTTTCCAGCACCAGCACCCGCCACAACCTCCGATACGAGTTGCCTTACCACTCTGGCCTCATCGTTGTCTTCTGTGCCTTCACCGTAATATCGTTTTCCGGCTACCATCATGATAACATTGTTGAAAGTCAAGTTGGTTAATAATGATTTCATCTCCACTTCAACAAATCCCTGTGAAGCAAATACCAATCATATTTGACCAGGTTAATGAGATATAAAAAGATGGGAAATATGTCCCACTAACACTAAAAAAATCTAAAATTCACTCACTAACTAAAATCACACTCTCTTTCCTCCTTTCTCTTCCTATCTTTCTCTATTCACTTTTTCAAAAATTAACTTCTCTTTTTTTTGTTACTATACAGTACACAAATAACAAATAAAAAGATATTTCTTTATTGTTTCAAAAAAAGAAGAAGATATGTATAATGTATATAGTACTACTTTTCTTTAGTTAAGTGTAGATCATTTCAAGATTAACATGTAAACTAGGGTTACATTATGAGAATTTGCACCCCATATACAAACTAAACCCCTAAATTAACTATCTACCCTCTTTCTCTTTTATCTCTCTTCCTCCCTCTTACTATTTTTCCCCTAAAACCATGGCATATCCCTAATATTGAGTTTCTTTTGGTATATTGAACAAATTTGCTCAAAATTATATTACGATGTCTATAAAGAAAACGGCGAGCCCCGTAAAACATGCTTTCCTCTACTGTCATTCCAAGAACACAAAAAATATTCCTAAGTTCTAATTTGTTTATACATATTTAAAATATTAAATTATACTTTAAACGTATTTTTTATGATTATTAATTATCAATAAAGATAAATTAATAATACTTTAATAAATTTAGTTAATATTTTTAAATTTGTTATTGTTATACACCAAAAAATATAGAAAATACTTTTTTTTTAAACAAAGTATAGAAAATACATACTAAAGCATTTATAAACGGAGATAATAGTTAATAAATATAAATATCTTACGTGTAAGGAGTTTCTCGAGAGGTGTGTAATGAGCCGTCGGATCTCATCTTTACGGATAGACGCGAAGGTATTGACCCTATGAGTAGAGAATATCTCAACGGCGCCGATGCGGCGGAGATTCCTCCAGTGGTCGCCGTAAGGAGCTGCAATCACGATGGTGGAGTTGTAGGTAACCTGTTTCCCGATGATAAGCTCGGGACGGTTAGCAAGAACTATATCGTTTCTTGTGAAGCATTCTTCCGCTAAAGAATGCGAGGAGATGACGTAGACGAGGCGGTTTCCTAGGCGGAGGTGGATGATAGGAGTGTCTCCGAGTGATTGAGAGAGAGAGAGGAATGTTCTGTGGACAGGGTGCTTGAGGAGATGGAGGTGGCCTATGAACGGTAAAGAGTAAGCAGGAGAAGGAGGAAGATTCAGTTTCCGAGTTGAGTTTTTGAACAAGAACTTGATTGAGATCAAGATAAGCAGAAAAGATACAAGTAAAATTGGGGTGAAGTCCATCTTCTCTTTTGTTTTGGATTAGTCTTTGTTTGTGTGTGGGAGATTGAAACAGATATGTGTACTTTGAGATCTTGAAATATGTTTAAATAATGTTTGTAGGAATTTTATTTCTGATATTTTAGAAACGATCATTTATATTTAGCCCTACATGGTTAGAGCAAAATAATAAATATAGTGGTTAACGGCTACTTGATAGAGAGATTTCTGATAATGATAGCTCGAGACAAAAACGCACAATTAGCATGCACTATACAGTCAAATCTCTATAAATTAATAATGTTGAAATTACATTAAAATTATATTTTTTTATTAATTTATGGCAACTATTAATTTATCAAAATCTCTATAAATTAATAATGTTGAAATTACATTAAAATTATATTTTTTTATTAATTTATGGCAACTATTAATTTATCAATATATTAGTTAAATCAAAAACTTAATGTAAAATTATATTGTTTCATAGAATATTTTAATTTATATTAATTTATAGAATATTAATCTAAATAGGTTATACTATATATAGAACCTCTACCAAATGATAATATTTAAAATTTTATTAATTTATAGAAATATTAATATGGGACAAAATCATTTTCTTTCTTTCCTGTAAAAGATGGAAGAGAGAGAACAAAAATGAGAGAGAAAATAGTTTCTAGGCTTCCGGTTATAATTTAAATAAGAACAAATTTTCTAAATAGTCTAAAAATATTTTGATGTCTTAAAAATACACAAAGAGTATTAGAAGAAAATGACTAAAGTAAATTTATTAAGATGTAAAACAGAAATGTGCACTTTCTATTAATATATATAATTAATTTCCAAAAAAATACTATAAATTTTCTTTTCGAAATTTTGGTTTTTGCTTTTTTTCAAAATTTCAACTTCTATTTCCAAAAATTATTTTAATTTTTATATCGTAACTTCTAAATTCTTAACTCTTATCTTTAAATTCTAAATCCACCTCCTCAAAAAATTAGATATTAAATCTGTATTAGTTAATTTTATGAGTACAAATGTTTTTTTTAATGTTTTTAATGAAATATTTTTTGATTATTTTAACATTTTAAAGCTACTTTTGCAATAAAAAGTTTTATCGTTATTTTTGAGTATTTTGTTTAAATAATTGAACGCAATTCAATGCATGTTTCTTAGAGTGTTGCAGTTGATTTGAACTTTATACTGTATCAAAAGGAGTTTTCTTTTGAACCTTTCCTTACCGTCGAGTAGAGCAAAGACGAGCTAGACCTACCAACTACAAGAAAGTATTGGTCCAATTAATCGAATTGTCAATGGTGACCAGTTAGTAGTACCTTCCGAACTCTGTATCTGCCGGCCCATTTTTGATACTAATTTAGTAGTGAACTAGAATTTAAATCCGTGTGAATCTTATATATTAAAACAGAAGTCATGACTTGATTCATGTGTGATTTTTTTAAAGAAATGGACTATTACTAGAAAGTCATGTTACATTAACTCTCTAATAATCTTATCATTATTATATCTTATGAAAAATCGTATCTATAGTAACAAATATACGCTTAACAATTTCGTTTTGGTAAATTGTCTCACACCTTCCAACTTAATCACGCAAAATATGTCAATAGAATATAAGTTTAGGAATCTTCTATTTTTATAAGGAAATATGTCAATAATAATTAAATGCATCCACAATATATTAACAAAAATCACATATTCGTATTATAGAATATTTGTATACCCTAACAAATTTTACACGCTATATATACTAGATAAATTTATTTCGATGTAAATTTTTAAAATTATATTGTTTTTTCAAAAAAAGAAATTGTTTAAAAAAATATTTTTAATAAAATTCTTTATAATATTAATTTATGAAGCTAGAAGTTTAATTTTTAGCAAAAATTTCTTCGATGTTTATATTATCTTTACAAATTAAAGTATACTAATATTTAATCAAACTCTGTTTATATTAATTTATCTAAAAATGAAATACTAATCTAACAAACAATAAAATATAGAAGAAGAAATAAACACATGTTTCAAAAACATGTATAATATAGAAAATTTGAAACAATCTATTTGATAAAAACATGTATTATATAATATTATTATGTTTGATTATTATACATAATATGTGATTATTATAATATATACCAATTTGTAAGTGAAAACAAAATTTTTATATAACTAACTATAAACGAAAACAAACACCCGCGCGGTTGCGCGGGTCAAAATCTAGTATTATTTTATTTTTGAAAGAACTAAATTTAAGAACGGGTATGCCTTTTATTTTAATATGATCTTTTTGCTCATTAACACTAAGTATTAAAATTTAAGCAAAATTTTACTATAGTATAACTCATTTGTCATTTGATAAATTTTATGGTTATTATTTATCATTCGACATATTATAGCTATAATATTTTTATTTTATACTTGAAATAGAAATGAATATTCCTCTCTAACTATATCTTTTTAAAATCTTTCTAAAATGTTTTTTTTCTAATTAAACAATTTAAATTGTTATTATCATGAAAATATAATTATGTTATATAATGTTAGTCTCTAATTAATTTTTATGATATTTATAATTTACATTAATTATTCTCGGATATAAGTTTTAAAAAGATTGTAAGAAGATATTTTTAAGATTTTGTTAACGTTTTTTTAAAAAAATATTCATTTTCATTGCAAATAAAAAAATCACACATGAAAGAAGTCATGGCTTCTATTTTATAAGATAAATGAGATTTTGTATATACAAATCAAGATGATATTTATAAATTTAAATATAAAGTTATTATTTTATATGTGAAATAGTTTTAATATATCATAATTTGTTTTATTGATATTAATAATGTACAACCCTAAAAAGTTATCTAATAATAACCCATATTAAGCAAGATTGTAAAAGTTACAGCAAAATATTGGCGTAAAAGTTGTTATTTAAACATAAACATATTTTAAAAACAGAACAACAATGAAGTTTAAGATAAACATTATATCAGTTTACCAACAATGGGACGTGCTTTGCACATGGCTCTCAACGGCACTAGTTTAGGCAATGTGGCTCCTTTGTCTTCGGCCATGTCCACAAGTTCATCACCAACCCTTTCCCACTCAAAACACTGAACCAAAGTTGCAAGAACCAGACTCACTAACCGTTGAGCAAGTCCAGCTCCAGGACAAGCTCTTCGTCCCATCCCAAATGGCAATAGTTTATCAGCCTCTCCTTCTTTTTCAAATCGTTCTGGCTTGAACATCTCCGGATCTTCCCATAACGTTGGATCTCTTTGCATGGCCCACACGTTAGTCAAAACCATCGTACCACGTGGGACATCATATCCCGCCACTTTACAATCATCCGAGGACACATGAGGTAGTAGTAGTGGAACTGCAGGATACAAGCGTAGTGTTTCCGACACAATGTTTTGGAGATAAGGGAGGTTCACAATGTTTGGTTCGTCTACTAACCGGTCTAAACCGATTTTTTCATCAATTTCATTTCTTGCCTTTTTAAGTACTTCTGGATGGTTCAACAGATTTGACACAGCCCATTCTAGTGTCACCGCTGTGGTATCTGTCCCTCCAATTGTTAGACTCTGCGTTATATTGATTATTATCAAACATTTTGTATAATATATATAGTTTGCTTATTGGTTAAAGTATACTTACGAGTATGAGTCCTTTGATGATGTCATCCGTGTAGTAATCCGGTTGGGTTTCTTGGAGAGAAAGCAAGCGATCGATCATAGTTTGACCTACTTCTCTATCTGCACGTTTATTGTCGACAATATTCTGTAAAAATGCATCAAACCTATTCCCCAAGTTCTTGATTTGCTTTTCATAAGGGGTGAACCAACGCACAACCGAAAGATAATCAGCTGGGTTCCCAGCACCAGAGCTGGTCACCACCTCGGCCACAAGTTCTCTCACGGATTTAGCTTCGTCGTTTTCTTCACCGTAGTATCGCTTCCCGGCCAGCATCCTGATGATGTTGTTGGATGCCAAATTTCCTAATAATGATTTCATCTCCACCTCCACAAATCCCTGTGAGTACCATTACAAGTAGAAGTAAACGTTACTAGGAAGCTAAAAGATAAAATGGTACTCCCTCCGTTTCGAATTAATTGTCATTCTGAAGAAAAAAATTTCGTTTCAAAATAAGTGTCATTTTCAAGTTTCGAGACAAAATTTATTAGTTTTATATGATATTATATTTTTCTATTGGTTGAAAAGTGGTTAGGTGTATAGTTAGTTGTGTTTTTTTCTTGAAAATATGTAAAATTAAATGTTTCTTTAATCTGTGTGCAAAAACGTAGAATGACAATTAAAATGAAACGGAGGGAGTAGCATATACATATGTTTGCGTTATCTTGTTTAAAAACAATTTAACAAAAAGGGTTATTTTGAACTGAAATCTAAATATAGAGCTAAGAATTAAGTTTTATCCTTGAAATAGATAATTGCTAATAGCACCAATAACTGATAGCCATACAGACAAAAATAAAACAATAAAACTCTACGAAATGTATGAATATCACAGTAACATTCATGAACTATTTAAGTTATGCTGCTAGTAACATCAATATAATTCTAATAAGTACTTGGAATCCAACAGTTTTTGATAATATATTTATATGTTCGTATTGCATAATATTGCATTTGAATAATTAGTTCATATATTTATTTTGTTTTAGATCATTTAAAAATTTGTTATGGCATATTTGTCAACAGTAAGTTGATCGATTTTCTTATAGATGACGGATTCCAAATTCAAAACACTTTTGTATTCTTGGCCTAAGAATACAAAAGTGTAATACTGTATTGAATTGTTAAAACATAACTATTAGGATTCCAAATTCAAAACACTTTTTTCTTCTTAGGATGACAACAAATAAATATAGTCATGCCACTCATTTAGTTCTTACAAGCGTCAGTAGAATTATTTTATTTTGTGGTGATAGTCTATTAACTGGAATCATTTTCTTTTATTTGTCGGCAAGCTACTTATTTATTGGAGGTGGCATGTGTATTATATAGTGTTGAGAATTTAAATAACTCGTATTTATATATACGGACAACGCAAGCCTGGAAACACTAAACTTTTTTTTGGCTGGAATCTCTAGGATATAAGAAATAATTTTGGCTGAAAATCGTGGTATAAAAATATGTATTATATTATCTAAAGTTGATGTTAATCGTAGTGTTAGCCACGTTACGAGGTTTTCTCACAAAAAAACAAAGACATTAATAGTGAAGGATAAAAGTAATATAAAAAAGAGGAGGTCGTACGTGTAAAGAGTCTCGAGAAAGTCGTGAGATGAGCCGTCGGATCTCGTCCTTTCGGATATACAAAAACGCATTAAGTCTTTGAGTCGAGAGTAGCTCTACGGCGGCGATGCGGCGGAGATTCCTCCAGTGATCGCCGTAAGATGCCGAGAGTAAATGAGTGGCGTCATAGCCCACGTGTTTGCTCACGATGAACTTAGGACGGTTCGCGAGAACAACGTCGTTGTCAGTGAAACATTCTTCGGCTATGGAACGTGAGGTGATGACATAAACAAGACGGTTTCCTAGGCGTAGGTGGAAGATTGGAGCATTTCCTATGGATTTGGAGAGGGAAAGGAACCATCGGTGGAGTGGTGTCTTGAGGAGGTGGAGGTGGCCGAGCACCGGTAATGAGATGGCAGGAGACGGTGGAAGTTTTAGTTTCCGGTTGGATCTTGTGAGCAAGAAGCTGGTGGAGATGAAGAGAAAGAGAGAAGAGAGGATCAAAATTTGGATGACGTCCATTTTCGGGTATCTTTGGTTGTTCTTTTCTCCTAGTCTTTCTTTTATATTTGTTGTCTTGATTCTTGAAAATGAAACGTGGTGTGGTCATCCATTCGCGTTAGCCAAGAAAAACCATATATAATATGTAATTATTATTGTATTATAAATATAATATAGATTCATTAGAGAGCGTGGCGTATATTCTGCTTACTACCTAGTGAGTAGATTGTTATGATTTCCATATCTATGGAACTTATGATTTTATAAACTTGTAACAAAATTATTTACTTTTTGTATGATACAGTAAACATAAATATGATTTTATAATATGAATACTATACATTCGACATGTGAAGTAGACTTTGTGTTCCAACTTCTATGTATTTTAGTATTATTTCAACTAGTTTTATTAGTTTCAGAATTTTGTTATCAGTAGTAGATCACAACCCAATATTTTCCTTCTCTTGTATTCTTGAAGATGACAAACGTGGTGTGGTCATCCCTTGGCACCAACCAAGAAAGACATATACAAATATGTAAGTATATTTTAATATTTTCTTTATTTATATAAAGTAAAGATAACGATACCTCACATCTTGTAACCCATACTTCCTCAGTTTTATAAAGATGCATATTTTTAAAGCATTTTTACTAACTAATAATGGATAAATTTAAATAGAAAAATATAATTATATTTTTAAAATTATCTTGGTTTAGAATTATAACATTATATATTACAAAATTATGTATTTAATATTAAAATTAATATATTTATTAATATAAATACAAAAATACTAAAGTATACACATTTTAAAGCGGATAGAGTATTTATTGGAGGTCATATGTAACATGCATTATGTTTACATAGCCATAAAATTTTAACATCTAATATATGATATATAATACTCTTTTCATTTCGTTTTATTAGTATTAAGAAAACCATTAAATTTTCTAATACACCCTTGATTAATATATTATTTTATTTATTTTTGTTAATTAATAAACTAAAAAAGGATAAAATGAAAAAAAAACTATCAAACATTTGCACTAAATTTCAAACGACAATTATAATAAAATAGGTTTTAAAGTTTACAAAGACATTTAAAATGAAAAAGAGATTATTCTATATAAAACTTAATAAGATTGACTTTTACTATTTATAATATTAAAATATGCTTATTTTTGATTATTTGTCTATAGAAAACATCAGAATTAAATATGTTTGAATTAAAATAGTTAAAATGGTAACTTTGCAAAGTTATTTACAGTATCATATAACTAATATTAAAACAGAAAAATATACACTGATTGTAATCAGCAAACAGAATATCCGAGCCTCTAAAATTTACGGACACTCAGCGGGTGATGAACTTATGAAACGAGTGAACGAACGTCGAATCTCACTGTCAAAAACTGTAGGAACACTAAAAACAATAGCTATTTATTTTCTTGAAAATATAAAATAAATATATATAAATATAGTCGAATTGAAAATCTCATCTTAGTATTAGTAATATATATAAATATAAAAAAGTAGTTAGTACTAAGTTACTGAGGATTATATTAGTAATATATAGTTCTAACAAGGCTTGCACGTGTTAAGGACTCTCGGCAAAGACGTGATACCGTCGGATCTCACTTTTACGTATACAAGCACATAGAGAGTCTCATGGACAAAAATATAACAGAGGTGGAAGGTTGGAACATTTCTGAGGGATATTGAGATAGAAAGAATTTTCCGATGAAATGGCCGCTTCATCAGGCGGAGGTGTCTGAGCACCGGCAATGAGTTTCCTGGAGACGGCGGCAAGTTTTGTTTTAGCTTCGATTTTGTGAATAACATAATGGAGAAAAAAGAATTATTGAGAGGAATAATATTTTAAGATAGTCCTTCTCATGTTAAATGCTTGTTTTTGTTTCCTTGTATATCTATTATATATTGTATGCTGTAGAGTGTGTGGGAGTTGGTTGGCACATGGTGTCCAGATGTAAGTTCACATATAATATCTGGAATTACACATGCATTATAATTTATTGAAGGTTTGCTAGAAACATTTTAAATTTGTGATACCTTGAGATTCACTATATTAAATTGATACCTGACTAGTTGATAAAAAAAAAAATCTGATGCCTGACTAGCGACCGTTAAGCGGATATTACGCAAGTTTATATAAGTTACACTAAAATATTCACATAAAAGCTGTCTTCCTTTTCTTCTGAATGATGATACTTCTATTACAATGTTGTCAATTAAACATATGCTCCCTCCATTTTAAAATAAATGTCCTTAGACATATTTCGCATAAATTTAGAAATGAATAAATATACTAATATATCTTTATTTAGTATATAATTATTTAAATAAAAATGATTTTAAAAATATTTATTAGTTACTTAAAAGGGTAATAAAGAGATTAGATGTAAAAAATTACATTGAAAATGTAAAGTAACATTTTTTTGAAACAAAAAAGATGGTAGATAGACATTTATTTAGAACACAACGAAAGCTGTTAAAGAGAAAAAAAAAAGATAAATTTTTAGGACATCATTTTACCAACAATGGGACGTGCTTTGCACATGGCTCTCAATGGCACTAATTTAGGCAACGTGATTCCTTTGTCTTCGGTCATGTCCACAAGTTCCTCCCCAACCCTTTCCCACTCAAAACACTGAATCAAACTTGCAACAACCAGGCTCACTAACCGTTGAGAAAGTACGGCTCCAGGACAAGCTCTTCGTCCCATCCCAAATGGCAATAGCTTCTCAGCCTCTCCTTCTTTTTCAAATCTTTCTGGCTTAAACATCTCCGGATCCTCCCATAACGTTGGATCTCTGTGCATAGCCCACACGTTAGTCAACAACATCGTACCACGTGGGATATCGTATCCTGCTACTTTACAATCACTCGATGACAAATGAGGTAGTAGTAGCGGAACCACAGGATACAAACGTAGTGTTTCCGACAAAATGCTTTGGAGATAAGGGAGATTCACAATATCTGGTTCCTCTACTAACCGGTCAAAACCAATTTTGTCATCTATTTCGATTCTGGCCTTTTTAAGTATTTCTGGATGGTTCAACAGGTTTGACATCGCCCATTCTAATGTCGTCCCTGAGGTATCCGTCCCTCCAACTGTCATACTCTGCGTACATTGGTTATTAAACTTATGTAATACATTTTATATATAATTTGCTTAGGACAAATCTCTTATATAGCACAAAAATTGTGGAGAGAAATTAAAAAAAAATGACTAAAATAACACTGAAATTTTTTTTTGTCACAAATATAACACTTAAGAAAAAAATGACCAAAATAGCACTTAATGTTTTATCAAAAGAGATAAAGATACATCTATATTCCAATAATAAATTAATTTAGACATTAATTTTAAAAATTTCAAAAGATAAAATGTTATTTTGGTCATTTTAGTTTTCGAGTGTTAATTTTGTGACATAAACTTAGAAATATGTTATTTTGGATATTTTCCCAATTAAAAAAAATATATATATATATATATCATTAATTTAAAAGTAATATGACTAAATTACTTCAAAACAAATCCATTACGTTAACTCTATCTGACAAATATAAAACTCTAAATTTTAACGATAAATTCCAACAAATTTTAATTAATACCATTTACAGATTTTTTTTTTTTTCACTTTTGAGATAAGACGTGTTTTCATGTTATTTTATAGTATTTCTCACTGATTGATACTTACGAGTATGAGTCCTTTGATGATGTCATCCGTATAGTAATCAGGTTGGGTTTCTTGGAGAGAAAGCAAGCGATCCATCATACTTTCACCTTTTTCTTTATCTGCACGTTTCTCGTCAACAATTCTCTGCAAAAACGCATCACACCGCTTCCCCAAGTTCTTCATTCGTTTTTCAAAAGTGGTGAACCAACGTACAACCGAAAGATAATCAGCTGGGTTCCCAGCACCGGCGGCATTCACCACCTCCGCCACAAGTTGCCTCACGGATTTAGCTTCTTGGGTTTCCTCACCGTAGTAGCGCTTCCCGGCCACCATTCTGATGATGTTGTTAGATGTCAAATTGGTTATAAGTGGTTTCATCTCAACCTCCACAAAGCCCTGTATAAGCGAACGGTGAGAAAGAAACTAAAAGATACTATATTATGCTTTTATGTTACAACTTGTTTAAACACGCAACAAAATTAATAGTTACATTTGTTTTGAACTGGAATCTAAATAGTAAATATTATCAGTGTATGAGGAGTAAGAGCTAAGTTTTTATCCTTTTTTTGCCGGAAAAATTTAGGCTCATTTATAGTGTGTACATACTGTATAATATTTTAATTTTTTTTTTAAAAATTCATTTTTTCTAAAATTAGAGAATAAATGAAAATAATAGGATAAATAATATTTTTTATTTACTCTATTTTAAGTTCTATATAAAAAGATGATTTATTTTGGGTTTACCCCCTAGAGATTCACCATAACTAGTCTAATTGCCAATTAAAATTTGCCAACTCATAATCTATTTATGAAAAAGATAAATAATAATCATAAACAACATCAATTACCAAATAAAAAAAAATTAATGTTGTTAACACCATCAGCAAACCCTAAACAATAAAACTTAAATGTTATCATCAAAACCATAAATCATACATCATAGGATTTATGATTTATCCAAGGATTTAGAATTTATTTAAAGATAGGTTTAGTGATTAAGATTTAAAGTTTTTTTTTTAATGATTTAAGAGGTTTCTGGTCAAAAAATCATAGAATTTATATTCTATGACTTAGGATTTTCCTAAAGATTTAGAATTTAACCAATGGTTTAGAATTTATCCAAAGATTTAAGAGTGATAATAATTTAGGATTTAGTTTTCTATTATTTATTTAGGATTTATGATTTTGTTGATGGTATTAACAACGTTTAATTTTTTTTTTTAAAGTAACTATATTTTTATCTTTATTTTAAAAATATCATATAACTTGACATTTATTATTAGTTATTATATTTGTGGTGAAGAAGAGGCCATAGTACGTACGTTTAAGGAGTCTCGAGAAAGACGTGAGATGAGCCGTCTGATCTCGTCTTTACGGATATACAAAAAGGAATTAAGTCTCTGAGTCGAGAATAACTCTAAGGCGGCGATGCGGCGGAGATTCCTCCAGTGATCGCCGTAAGATACCCAAAATATATCGGTGGTGTTGTAGCCGACGTGTTTGGCCGCGATGAAACTAGGACGGTCAGCGAAAACAACGTCGTTCTTGGTGAAACATTCTTCGGCCATGGAACGTGTGGTGATGACACAAACAAGGCGGTTTCCTAGACGTAAGTGGAAGATTGGAGCATTTCCTATGGATTTGGAGAGGGAAAGGAACCATCGGTGGAGTGGTGTCTTGAAGAGGTGGAGGTGGCCGAGAACCGGTAAGGAGATGGCAGGAGACGGTGGAAGTTTTAGTTTAGGTTTGGATCTTGTGAGCAAGAATCTGATGGAGATAAGTAGTAGAAAGAGAGAAGAGAGGATTAAAATGTGAGTAAGCTCCATTTTTAGTTTGTTCTTCTTTTGACAAGTTTGTAGTCCATATATATAATTCGTCTTGAGGGTTTTTTTGTTTGACAATATTAAGTTACGTTCAAAATCGTCCAATGCAAAATTTATTTAGAAGTACCTTTCATAGTTGTATTATTTGGATATAAAAACCTGCAGATTCAAAGTTGTCTTGAGGGCTTTTTGTTTAACAGTAAATTATGCTCTCAAAGTTCAATTCAAATTTTTTTTTTAATAATAATATGCATAATTCTATTTCAAAATAACTTTTATCGTATAGTTGTATTAGTATCAGTATATGCTATTGCTACAATATTTAATTGAGAAGACTGTACTATTATAAAATTTACATGGTAATGCATGCATTATTCGAGAAATATGTATTAGAACGAGGATTATTTAAAATATTGTTCCTGAGATATGCACGTTGCAATGAATCATATAATATTAATCATACAATTATCGAACTAATGATATTCTAATACTAGTTGATGTTATATAATCATACATTAGTCGTCATATTTCTTAGATACATGCATAGTCGCAAGACCAGTCATGAATCAAGCATAACGAAACATGCTCCAAACATTGTGAAAAAATACATAGACAAAAACTCCAAAAAAAAAAAATTTAGGCCCCAAAATTTATATACATTTTTTTTGTTTCAAATCTTTCATAAATCACCTAAGATTCCCTAAATATCAGGAGGAAGCATGGTTAGTGGCCATGTGATTTTTGGAACGACATGAGGGGAGATATAATGTAAATATGAGCAAATTGAAAAGAAATAGAACGCTCAAGTGAACAACGACAGCAACACAAGTATTGGAACTGCTGGTAGGTTTTATGGTGGGATGGATCAGTCCACGGGAGCAAACGGAATGAATGTTAACGGGAACACATGGACTTTTGAACGGAAGATTGGGAGGATGGTGAGGGATCCAAAAGTGCAACAGGATCTTGGAAACCAACTCTTATGAGCAGTCAATGGTTTCAACAATTTTCAGTGTGATTAGAACACATGATGATGATGATGATGATGAAGAGACTTTGATAATGTTGTTATCTGCTTGTCAAGCATCAGGATAAGGATCTAGTCACCTCCACAACCGCAAATTAAATACCATTTCGAGTTGTTATCTTCTTCTTTTTCTCAATGTTGGGGTGTTTTAATGCTGTTATAGATTATAATGTACATCTTTCAATGGGTTAAATAAACACATCACACCCATTCAGAAGTCGGTAATTAAATAATGCCAAATTGACATTGGTATTATATTTAAACAGACCCGTCTCTAAACTGATTATGTTTTTTTAAAGCTCTAATTTGATATGTATCCATCGAGTTGATAAGACTATACCATTATAAAAATTAACATGGTAGTGCATGATTTGAGAAATTTTTATTACTGTTACTTTGAGGATCTTAGATTGAATTTGAACACACCATAAAACGTTAACAGTTATCAAAAAAAAAATTATCGGAAATTTACAGTCGATATTTATCTAAAATATTAAAACTGAAGTACAAATAAAAAATTACCATGAATCATCCTCAATAATTACAATCATATGCCACTAATCAAAACACTGTAGTTTTACACTTTTTCTACACTAATTTCTATATTAATGCAATTAAGATAACGTTCAATTAAGTAAAGTAATAATTGTAATTAATACATCATGCCAAAAAATATTCCCGCTTAACAAATATGAAATATTGCGTTAGACGAAAAGAAGTTAACAATTATTTTTTCAGTGTTTGTGCCACCAGTAGAAAAAAATCTGGACAAACTGATGTTACATTTGCTTTTATTTTTACTAAGATAACTGATGATACGTTGTGCATTTTTTTAAGTTTTTTATGTACTTCATTTATTATTTGAGACTCTATTAAGTATTAACTAATGTTATTTTCATATCTTTGAGGTGTATTTTATAATATATTTTTTTTTGAAAAAGCATTAATACAGTATCAAATATACTTTTTTGATAAAAAAAGAGAGTATCAAATATACTTTATTTTGATTTGAGATTTTTTTAAGTACTAACTAACGTTGTTTTCATATCTTTGTGCTACATTTTATAATACTTTTATAAAGTTTTGTACAAAATCTAATAATTGATAGAATTTTAGATATTTTTATAACAGCTTAAATATGTGGAATAAATTTTGGTTCAAATGTTTGATTTAATTTAATAATATTTATTTGAAAAAAAATCACTTAGATAAAATTTGATTGGTAATTAATGTCGATTCATAAAAGACTATAAAATTTAATCATAACTGGAAAAATATGAATCTGAGATATCGGTATAGTCATTGATAAATTTCATACACCATAGTGAATTTTATTTTGGTAATAGAATAATTTATTTGGATAAATTCATATATATATATATATATATATATATCGATAAATAACTGATTATGATTGTAAATTTCAAAATTTGCCGAAAATCAGTAGTCATTGTCAACTAAAAATCGGTAAATATATTGTTTATATAGATAAGTTCTTCTTTTAAAGATTTTATCCATAAATGACTATTCAGTTATAGGTTATATTTACACAATTACGCAAAATTCTTTAACAAATATATGTCCCTGATTGAATGCTTTTAATTTTCCATACCTTAGATGCTCTTAATTTTCTGTCGGCTGAAGAGAAAAAAATAAGAACAGAGAACTATCGATGGAATCGATGGAATGAGAAAAGTCGGTAGATGGAAAAAGTGTTTATGTTATTTCCGAAAAAATAACATTAGGCTTGGATCATTGAAAAAGGTATTTATTGATAATTATAGGCTTATATCCATTATGTGATTATAAATTATAGCTTATATCCCGTACATAATTGTAAACTATAATGTACCAACTTTAAAATCATAAAATGGTCTAATTTAATAACATAAATTAGGTTTGTTAAATAACTTTTTTTAAGATATGTTTTTATTTTTTTATTTTTTTTATTTTTAATATAAAATATCTTCTTATTTTTGAATGTCTTTTTGTTAAATCGGTTTCATTATTGTTTTGTTTTTCGAAATAATGTATTTGTTTTTAAAAATCTTAATAAAAATTGAAAATTATGTTCAACTTTAAAATAAAATATTATAATTTAATTTAAGAAAAAAGACAAGTGTACTTATACCTCTAATACTTTACTCTTCACTTTACCAAATAAATTAAAATAAAAACACAAAAAAACACATTCTCATAATTTATAAATAAAGTTTAATCACGTTGAACAAGATACACCAATATCAAATCTGAATAACATACAAGTCTATAATATGATAAATATAACAATTTAAGTTATGCATTTTCAAACTTTAAAAACATATAATTATTAAGAACAAAAATATGCGTCAATGCGCGAATCAAAACTAGTTCATTGTTATAAAAAAGGATATCATTACAAAATGTCCTAAAACTCAAGCTCCCTCGTGGAAGAATTTACCAACAGAGGCACGTGCTCTGCACATGGCTTCCAGAGGCTTGTCTTTAGGCATTGTACCACCTTGCTTTTCACTCATATCCACTTTCTCTTCTCCAATCCTCTCCCATTCCAAACACTGAATCAATGACCCAAGTGTCAGGTTTACTAGCCGATGAGCCAGTCCTGAACCAGGACACGCCCTTCTTCCCAGCCCAAACGCCATTAGCTTCTGAGACTCTCCTTCTTTCTCAAACCTCTCCGGCTTGAAGCTCAAGGGATCCTCCCACAGCTGAGGATCTCTGTGTATAGCCCACGCGTTGGTCAACAGTATCGTCCCACGAGGCATATCGTATCCACTTACTTTACAATCTTCCGAGGCCACGTGAGGAAGCAGCATGGGGACCGCAGGGTACAAGCGTAACGTTTCGGACACAATGTTTTGGAGGTAAGGCAGATTCGAGATGTCTGACTCGTCTATAAGCCTGTCTAAACCCACCTTTCTATCAATCTCATCTCTCGCCTTGTTCAATACCTCTGGATGGTTCAAGAGGTTTGACAATGCCCATTCTAATGTCACCGCTGATGTATCAGTCCCGGCTAGTATTAGGGCCTGCAAATTACACACATACACAAGCCTTAATTTACAAGTTCCATACCAAAACAAAATGTGACAAAGTGGTGTAACGAATCGAGTCAACCACACCATTTTAATATTTTACCAAAGTAACGTTCTAATATTCACTAAAATATTAAAAATATGTAATGTAAATATAAAATATTTAATAGATAAATAAATAATTAGTTAACGCTAACCCAACTAATTCACTAAGACACTAGTTATTTATAGTCTACCTACCGCCTAGTTAGTTTTGAACAATCTACCTAGATGGTAGTATTCTACAAAAATTTTAGTTACCGTCTAGTGATTTTTTAACAATACTTTTTCCAAGCAAGTTCACGGATACTTACAAGCATGTTGCCTTTAATGATGCGATCAGTGAAGTAATCAGGTTGCGAATCTTGCAGAGAAAGCAAATGATCGACCATCGTGTTACCCTTCTCTTTAGCTTGTCGTTTCTCATCGACCAGCCCTTGCAAGAACTCGTCCAGCCTACTCGCAATCTTCTTGGCACGGTTCTCGTAATCTGAAACCCAACGCAAGAACGGTAAGTAATCAACAGCGTTTCCTGCGCCAGCTAGAGCCACCACATCCGCAATAAGCTGCCTGACTCGTTTAGCCTCTGGATCCTCTTCAACACCGTCTCCGTAGTAACGTTTTCCAGCTACCATTCTGATGATGTTGTTGAATGTTAAGTCTGATAACATTGACTTCATCTCCACCTTTGCAAATTCCTACATATTTATTATATATCTTATGTTAAATCAATGACACAACCCAATAACGCATTGATGAAACTATATTCAGAGCGCACACTAAACCAAAAATTATGTTTCCAAAAATTTAAATATTATAAGATATTAAAATATCCAAATTTAAATATTTTTATTTGAATTGTATGAAATAATCTAAGTTTATCGATATTAAATCAAACAATTTAGACTCCCAAATATTTTTATTCGAACATCGAAATTATTAGAAAACCCTAAACAGAACCAAACCCTAAACAGAACCAAACATTAAGCAAGTTTCTAACACTTTGATAAGAAACGAACCAAACACTTAAAGATATTAAAATATCCAAATTTAAATATTTTTATTTCAATTATATGAAATAATCTAAGTTTATTGATATTAAATCAAACAATTTAGACTCCCAAATATGTTTATTCAAATTATTCGAAATTATTAGAAAACCCTAAACAGAACCAAACAAACTGAATCCTAAACAGAACCAAACCCTAAACAGAACCAAACATTTAGCAAATTTCTAACACTTTGATCAGAACCGAACCAAACACTTAAAGAACTAATCGTAAACCAAACTAAACTCACTTGTGAAAAGTCTCTGGAGAGACGTAATATCAACCGCCGGATCTCGTCCTTTCGAATAGACAAGAAGCCGTTGAGCCTATGATTTGAGAATATCTCGAGGGAGCCGATACGGCGTAGGTTACGCCAGTGGTCTCCATAGGAAGCTGCGATCATGGTTGTGTAGTCATACGCTACGTGCTTGGCGAGGATGAACTTTGGACGGTTAGCTAGGACGACATCGTTCTTGGTAAAGCACTCCTCGGCGATGGAGTGTGATGAGTTCACGAAAACTAGTCTGTTACCGAGGCGGAGGGAGAAGATTGGGGCGTTGCCGAGAGATTGAGATATGGAGAGGAAAGTTCGGTGGATAGGTGGTTTGAGGAGGCGGAGGTGACCGATCACGGGGAAGGACCATGGTGGAGAGGGAGGGAGGTTAGGGTGTGGCTTGAGTTTTCTGATCAAGAATATGAGAGTGAGGATTATGAAGAGAGCTGAGATTATTAGGGCTTTGGTTTCCATTATTTGCTTAGATTTTTTTGGTTTGGTTGAAAATTTTGTGAGGATTAATAAATAAATAAATAGACTGGAAAAGACAGAACAGAAGCGAAATTTGATTTTAGTTTGAATGTTCTGACTCCGTTGACCGAACTCTTGTTTCTTGCGTTGTCACATTACTGTTAACACAAGTGGATTTATGATGAGGGGAGACTTCAATTTCGATTCGATCTTCATAATAGTCAAAGTTGTGGTCTTCACGAAATTTGGAAAATTCTATAGAATGACATTAGTTAGAGATAGAAGCATACTCCTAGGACTGGCAAAAAACCAGATCCAAAAAAACCGAACCCAATTCGAAAAAATAGTATCATATCCGAATCGAAATTAATTCAATATTTGAATGGGTTTAAAATTTTAGTATTTAAAGAACCGAAACCAAACCCGACCTGAACCGAAATATTTCGGATACCGAATATATCCGAAAGAGATTTATATACCTATATATATTATTTTTAACTTTAATATATAAAAAACAGTCAATATATATAAAGTGCTTTGAAATTTGACGAAAGCTCCAATGTATTATCTAAAGGCATACTAGAGATATCAGAGAGTTTATTTGGTGGTGAGGCTTCTAGTAAGAAAGAGATGTCAATGATGAAGTTCATACATTGGAATGCAGTGGTTTTAACAATGACAAGAATGAGAATGAAGTTTGAGAATGCAATGATGGTGTACTCGAGCTCCTTTAGTAGAACGGTTTCTGACGTGGGAGTGAAGAAACAGCTTTCAGTGATCATCAAGAAGCTGATTCCGTGACTTGTGCTGAGTGATATATAATATATAGAGTTGCTGCATTTTTTATTGTTCGTATTAAAACACATCATCAAATCTACTCAAACTCATGATGTATTTTTAATGTATTTATGACTAAAAAAGAATGCTAAAAACATTACTTCAAATACATTTCTCCTTGTGAGGCAGACACAAGGAGAACATTACTTCAAATACATTTCTCCTTGTAATTTTAACTGAGGAACATTTTCTCCTGCTCTCTTAGCTGCCATAGCCGCAGTGTAGATACTATTCCGGTGATCATAGTGACGTCATCGAGTTTACTTGGCTTTACTTTCTTTGAAATCAACTCTATGAACACTTTTTTTCTTTTCTTCTTCGTCTCTACTTCCTTCCACTGAGTGAAACAAAGCCTAAGTATTCAACATTATGCTAAACTTTTAGATAAATAATTTATATATTTATTTGTGTGACTTTGGACGAGGAAAGCACTTCTTGCCTTTGCTTCGTCCGAGGTCTGAAAATAGAAGTGTCGGCCTCGTAAGGCCGAGCTGAAGTTGCTACACTCACGATAGATCAAAATAGTTATGTAAGAGTGTACAAAAAGTAAGATTAATTCCAGAGTCTGTGACCATTTATCATACGTTGTGACCATTTATCATACGTACTAACTGTTCATAAAGAACTACTATAATTTGATTAGGACTTTGGAGGACGATTCTTTACTTAAAAATGTCTATAAAACAGCAAAGTTGTTCATAGCTTTTTGGGTGAACTGTTTGCAGAGTGAACCTATCACCATATTCATCATCTTCGTCGGTGGTACTCCTACCAAATATTATTAAATATATAATAAAATCATTTTCTCACCTCAGAAATTAAAGGAAAGTTATTAAAATATAATAAAGTTGTTAGCTGCTAGTTAAAGAAAACTGCATAAACTTTTCCAAAAAAGCCCATTGAACCTCCCATTAGTGTTTTAGAAAAAAAGTTCAAATTGTATATTTATGCATATTTGTATTGATATGGAAGAATCAGATACTCGGCTTGGTGGGTTTGAGCCTTTGCAAAGCCAAGAATCTTGAAATCTCATACACACTACCTTGGTTTAAGTATAACTTGCGCTTCCTAAGGCCAACAATTACAAGAAATCGATCCTTTAGCCTTTGATTTATACATCTTCTTTTGGATTATAGAGGTCAATATTGTGATTGATAATAACTAGATCATTTTCTATTTATATTAATTACTTATCAGAATTATATAACACCTTACTTAATTTCAAAATGAAGCTTTCTTTGTTCAGATAATTCAACAAAACCTTCCAACCGTGTAACTAATTTATCCAATGAAAAACTTAACAACAAGAAGTTAACAACATAAATCATTTTCTTAAAAGGAGTTCTCTTAGTCAATTTTTATATGTTTTTAAAGTCTTTAAAATTATCTTTGCTTAATATTTGCATTTGCGTACTCTCTACGAAGTTCATTTCTTCAAATTGGACTTTCAATAAAAGCACGGGGAATAACTTGTACTCCTCATCCTCCTCTTTTTGTAAGTTAGCATTGGGAAACAAATAAAACATAACAGTTTTCTTTTATACGAAATTTCCTCCTTAGCTGATATATACTATAGAACTATGTTATGCGAGGACTTCAATATTTCTGTTAGATGATAGTTTTATAGATATCCTGCAGTTTGTTTGGTTGAAGAAAATGTTGAAATGAGTTTCTTATCACAGTAAAATGTACATGAAGATTGCAGATTTTACATATTACTTTATAATTCAATTTGAAATATTCTGAGAAAAGCAGCTAGACTATTGCTTAATCTTTTTGTATTTGGCTAGAGACTAACAAGCCATACTTATTATCTGAATTTAACCCTTTTTTAGCAACTATTATTTGAATTTAACTATGTCCTTTATATATTGCTTCTACTCTGCTTAAGATTTTATCAGATGTTTTAAAAAAAAAAAAAATTTGAAAGAAGACAAAAATAAGAATCTAACTACTTAGATATATACAACAACAAAACAACATTGTATATTATAACAACCTGTCCAGTAATAAATGTAAGACATTCATTTATAGCAACTTGGCCACTCAAGTTAATTACTTGACAGGTATGAGGTATGGATCAAATTTATATTACCGACTATACCTTAAAATAAAACATAAGATCCAACTTAGTAGCTGACAATTTCATTTTCTCATAAATTGTACCTCAACTGTTAATCCATTTTGAAAGTTTAAAGAGGTAAGTAATTGTAAATTTGAGATTAATTGGCTTAATAATTTGTCTATCAGAAGAAACTAACCAAAACATTAGCGTATTCAATGAAATTTTCTTTGTGTGAATGTAAACCTAGCCGGGCGTTTATACATATATGCAAATAAGAACTTGACAGAAAAAAAACTTAAATGGGTGGAGGCATCTCTGATCAATTAATTAAGTTAATGGGAACAATAAAAGGAAATTAACAGTTAATCTCTTAAGTGAAAAAAAAAACATTTAATCTCTTCAAGTATTCGAAATATGCTTAACAGATTTACATTTATTAAAACGTTAATGGAGGCAAGTGAAAGAAGTCAAAAACCGACACCTTCCTTTCCTAGATCTGTCCCTGCGTCCACATAACTACCAGTAGCAGGCAAACTGTTTGTAACGTTGGTAAAATACAATATACATTTTTCGGAATCCAGTTTTCATCTACCACATGTTAAACATATGAAAACAAATAAAACTAACACTTACTGTTTTATTAAATAGTATAAACGCTCCTGAAAAAAAAACTAGTATACGCCCATAGTAACATTTATGAACTCAACAGTAATTGGTAGGGTTATATCCACGGTACTGGTTTGCTTGTTTTTCATAGAGGTTCACGTAAGCATTATTTCGGAGACTGAAAGGACAAGTTCACAAATCATAATTCAATATTTTTTAATCTTGAATCCAACTGTGTATGTATGTGTCTTTTTTCAATGAAGAAATAGGACCCATCACAAAAGACCATTGTCTGCTAAAACAAGAACAATCAATATGTCATAACCAGTAACACTATCATCCGATACATCACTGACAGATCTGAATTTTATTTTCAGTAAATAACAACTATTATTTCCAGTAAATAAAAAGTATTATTCCCACACAAATAAAAGTAAAAACAAACGATATAATCAATGAAATAATAATACTCATTACTCAAATGTGAAATGAAAGAGACAATAGTAGGGTCAAAAAGAAAATAAACTAAAGAATTAAGAGGCGAAAAGATAAATAAAAATAACTTAAAAAGCCATAATGAGAACGGCCCATGCGGTTGCAGCCGCTCCCACCGCTACAATCCGCAACAAACTTGTGCTCTCTGCTCCGCTCTGCATTAATAATTCCATACAAAATACAAAACAACTATTAACAAAAATTGAAATAAATGTTTTAATATTTTAAATGCTCTAAAATTGTTGAAATAAATTTTAAAATAAATTATTATCTAACAGTAGATTCTAAACCAAGTGTTCTTTGTTATTATCTAAACCGTTAGCCAACATTGTAGATACTCGAACTTTGGTTCTTGAATTTAGTTTAAAGACAATGTACCTGATCGTCGGCAGATGTGGCTGGACCGGGAGAGTTTGCGTCGGAGCTAGGGCCGGGAGCTTCTGTCGGTGGTGCAGGTGGGCTGTCAAGTTCAGGTGCCGGGGCAGGTGCTTGATGCTTCTTCGACTTCTTATGCTTTTTTGGAGCCGGAGCCGGTACATCAGCGGTTGGAGCGGCTACAGGAGCAGGAGGAGTAACTGCTTCAGGTGTTGGAGCCGGTGGAGAGCTCACTGGAGCAGAAGCCTTTGGTGAAGGAGAGGGAGGAGAGCTCTCAGGAACAGGAGCTGGCGGTGGAGATGATACTACAGGAGCCGGAGACTTTGGTGCTTCCACGGGTGCAGAAGCTGGCGTTTTAGCCATGGGAGAGGAGGGAGGAGTAGCGGCGGGAGGGTTGGCTTGGGAAGTGGTTGGAGCAGGAGCGGCGGGAGATTTAGTTGGGGAGGAGGCAGGAGATTGGCCACCGACGCCGGCGACGACAATGCAGAGCAATGCAACTGTTAATAGGAAGTTACGTTCCATAGTTTTTTTTTGGAGTATTGATTAAAAGATAGGGAGAGAGCAGAATGTATGAGTGAGGATTTTTAACCAATATTGTTGTGTTAGTGAAAGATAATTGTGTGTGTTTAAATATATAGACAATGAGGAGAAATCTAGACCGTTGATTAAAATATAGGTCACAGCCAGATGTAGCCGTTGGGAACAGAACATGATATCCTGTATCAATTAAATGTAGGGTTCACTAGCTTTTTTATTTATTTATTATTATTGTTTTCTTTCTTTGTTTTGATAATAACATTTTAACAACATTTCTATTGTTTTTATCTGGTTTGTTACTGCATGAATTTATGTGCAAGTAGTAGTCAAAATGAAGTGATTATATTAGTTGAATTTGAAGTTGATTACCAATCCTGCTCATCTATTTTATAATTGTCTGGTTATCACTACATTTGTGATATAGATTCTATGATAGTTTAGAAATTTCCAAATATCAATTTTGTTTGTTTCTTTAAACTATAAATTTAGAAAATAGCAAAAAGAAAATACATTGTAGCTGAGATTAAACTTGTGAACGCATTCGATTAGTTTAGATGCATTATTGTAGCTGAGATTGGGTGTGAGATGCATTGAATTAGTATGGTGTGGAAAGATATGATATTGTTATATTTTTTTCAAAAAAGAAAAGATATGATATTATTATAGTTCAATGAATTTTAAGGTACATTTTTATTGAGAGGAAAAACATTTAGGTGCATTGAATTAGTATCATATGGAAAAATCATCACATGTGGGCTTATTATAGTAGAATGAATTATAATGTCAATAATGAAAAATATATTTAAATTCGAATGCAAAATAATATGAGCGTAGAAGGAAACGAATCTTTGTTTGGAAGGATTATACAAGAATGAACGACAACTGGTTGGTAGATTGATTGAATTTGGATTGGTGCCCACACGGATACATATCTACCTTAGCTGTAATTTTGTAGATTTCCTGCGCAATCAACGAAACTTCACTAATATAGCACTTTTGTAATGGTCTATCTTCTTCATTTCTCTGGTCGAAAATATTTCTTTACTAACTTTTAAATTTTCTTTGGCATTATTATTAACATGTTACAGCTCACCATGAGTGACTAACATTTTCATTCACTCTCTTTCAAGAACTTTTTTCAGTTCTCATCATCCACCATGAGTAGTCGTAGTACTCAATAGTCCAGAACCAAACCGTCGAAACAATGACGAAATGTATTTGCTTAGAAGTTAAGATTATGAGTTCTTTTTACCAAAATAAAAAAGATTATGAGTTCTTTCTTCTCCCCCCCCCCCCCACTTTGTTCCATACGTGTTCCAATGACTCTAATTTGGAATATTAAAAAAAAATATTCACAACGTTTTCTCTAATTTGTTTTTCCAGCTCTAGGTTAAGACAAGACACGTTCGGTCTTGCTATTCTTAATATTGACGTTATCATTATATAATTACATGTGCTCCAAAACCTTTAACAACAAAAAAAGTGTTGCAAAAGTAAAGACGATGGAAACTTCGAGAGCGGCGTGTCGTGTCGTGTCGGTGGTCGAGAAAAACCAACTGAGCGGTTGTTCGTTGACTTTCTTAAAGACTTTGATATGTGTAACTAGTCATTGGCACTTTATGCGAAACCCCAACTAAAAAAACCGACACCGAAACCGGACCAAAAATTACAAAAACCCGAACGGTTCCTATTTCTATAAATCCAAAAACCGAAACCAAACCGAAACCGAATCAAAAACCGAACGGGTATCCGAATATTGTAAATATAATAAAAATATTAATTACTTTTAGTTTTAATATATATAAAATGTAATTTTAAATAAAATATCCAAAAACCCGAATTATCCGAATATTTTCCAGGTTTAGCTCGGTTTTTCGGTTCTTTTTGTTTTGTTTTTTGGATTTAAACATGAACTAAACCCGAATTAGAAATAGTTCGATTCACTTTGGATTTTATAAAAAAAAAGAAACCCGACCCGAACCCAACACTACCCGAACTGATCCGATCCGAAAAATTTCCAGTTCCTAAATACCCCAACCCGAATAACCCAAAAACCGAATAATCTGAACCGACCCGAACCGAAAACCCGAATGCCCAGCACTATGTGTAACCCTTTTGGGATACTATCAGTGAACTCTCCATATTAGCAGCTAGAAGTCCGAATCACAGGCCCATAAAATACAAGCACTAAACAGGCTGAAACAAAGCCATCAATCATAGGCTTATCCAAATTATTGGATAATTACCAGAAAATACTATTTTAAAAACTGTGCACCAGTGAACGGTGGACCTGGTGGTGCCTGGTGAAATGAGTTGGGAGGCCCACGTGTAAAGTTTTCTGTTTTGGTAAAAAGCCCATATGTGAAGTTTCGCCTGACTTTCCAAGTTTCTATACATCTATGGACCAGCCCAGTTATCATAGACTGTAAACCAAGAACCAGAACTAGATTGGACAATCTTATCGGTTCGGTTTATATAATTGTTTTCTAATTAGAAGTATTATTTATTGGACGTTTGAGAGATTTATATTAAATCGATAAATTCATTATTTTCAAACAGAGAACCCTTGATTTTTCTTTATTTTATAAATGTTTAAAATTAATGCTATTGTAAATATTTTAGATTAGAAATTTTTAAAAGTTTAGTGATTTATAATGTTTTGGTAAAGTTTATTAAGTAAAGAGATAATGATTCAAATTTCATAATTTTAGGTAAGTGTAGAAAAGTTTAATTAAAAAAACACAGTATTTTTTTATTAGCTTAAAATCATCTAAAACCCACATTAGAAAGCAAATCACATCAATTTATAGATCTCGTACGCCTCGAGTCTCGTACAAACATTAAAAGAAAGGGAGTTTCGTTTCAATTATAAGTGGTAAACTCAATGCTGGTCCCTAATTATGCATGTTCTAATCATTTTAGGTATTGAAACTTTGACATGAAACTGAAAACCCGATAAATATCTTCCGAAATTCAACTATGTTCACATATAGAATAGCTCCACGTACGGCACTTCAAATAATTCACTATGGACCATCAATCACGAACGTCGCTATTACGTCATTTATATGAGTACAACAAATAACGAGGTCGAGCAAAGCTGGACACAAGAGACCAAGACTTTTTAGTTTAAACAAAGATAAGAACAACAACAAACCGACCAAATATAGAATCCAAGACAAACGAATCAGTACCAAACGACAAACGAAACGATATACTCACTAGCCACACATATCACATCATACATTTAACTTCGCTAAACGTAATTAACACCCTCTCATCATCCATCAGACAGCAATATCGTTACGGATGTGACGGAGGAGAACGGGAATAACAGAATCCGGCGAGCTAAGCTGAGGAAGATGACCATCTGAAGACATAACCTCGACCACTGATTCCGAACCAATATTGGTGTGAAGATACTCGGATACAGCGACCGGTACGGCTAAATCTTTAAGGCTTTGGACGATGTGACAAGGGACAGATATAAAAGGTAAGATTTGTCTCATGTCGCTATGGAAAATGGTCTGAGCCACGCAGAGTGCTATGTCCGGACGCATGTTGAAAAGCGTCCTGCTGAATTCTTGAACGGCTAGTGAGTCTAAGTCTCCACCTACCACCAATGGAGCGAAACCTAAGCACCACGCTTTATAGTTGCTTTGCATCGCTTCAAAAAGCTGGTTTAGGTCTTCTTGCTCGAATCCACCTTGGTAGTCAACATCGTTGATGTATCTAAAACGCACCAAAAGAAATACAAAACAATCAATTAAACTAACAAAAAAAAACTGCAATACTTTTTGTGTAAAAAAAAAACTTTAATAGTTTAATGAATTTTTTGAGAAATAAAGATAATTCAGACAAGATAAGGAACATGGATGTACTTTTGTCGAACTTATGTCCGAAACAGAGATGAAGAAGCTGTAATAATTTTAATTTTTCTTTGAAACATACCGTGGGGAAGCAGAAATCATGACGATTTTAGAGAAGAGGTCAGGTCGGCTAAGAGAGGCCAAGACACCAACCATGGCGGAAACAGAGTGACCAACAAAGATACAAGACTCGATTTGAAGATCTTCTAAGATTGCAATCAAATCAAAGGCGAAACCTTCGAGAGTTGAGTAACGGTCGAAGTCGAAATATTCCGGGTTGGTCGTACCGGCTCCCATGTTGTCGTAGAGCACTAGGCGGTAATCATCGACCAGATGTGGCACTAAGTGTTTCCATACTGATTGGTCCGTGCCGAACCCGTGACCTAATACGATGGTCCCTTGATTTCCTGATCCAATCACCTTCACGTTGTGAGCTTCCTCTACTACACCCCCCATCTCCCTCTCTCTCTCTCTCTACGCAAGAAAATTCTATCTACCTTAGAGAGGGCCGTTTCAAGTTATTTATTGATCTTGTTTAAAAAAATATTGATAGTATATTTAATAATTTAATAAATAAATTTTAAAAGAATAATTATGTTTAATGTTTCTTTTAAAATAATAAGTTCTAACTTAGTAATATATCTAATTTTTTTTTTAAAAAAAAATTATAAATTTCAATTTAGTAATATATATCTATTTTTTTAAGATTTTATTATAATTTATCTATATATTTTTAAATCTTATTTTTTTTTCTTAATTTTTTCTGAATTTTTGCTTTATATTTGGATCATATTCGAACATTATATTTTTATATGCTATTAGACAATCCTCCTACGTTAAGTAACTTCATTTTGAAGCACTTGTTATTTTTGTGCAGCACACTTTATAATATACGCGTATTAATTTTATACTAATATATCAGATGCATCTCTTTTTTGTATAAGAAAATTTGTACATGCTCATTTTATGTCTATATAGTTATAAACTAATAATATCAATCATTTAAAACGAGATATTAGTCGAATTTAAAATTTGTCATGCACGTACAAGGGCCAATAAATGTATCATCTATAAGCCACGTAGTTTTAGTTTTTGCTCAACTAATAGAAATATTTTTGGGTAAACGACATATTTTTTTACCAAAATTATCATTTATTAATAATTTCATAAAAAATTTCATGATCGTCATAATTACATATATTTTAAGGGCATGTATTTTAAATATATAAACCTATTAACCTCTATTTTCAAAGATCGAAATCTGAAACCACACAAACAAATATTTAATTTATTTTACTGGTTTAGAATCTAATTTGATATCAAATAAGTTGATATTGTACTGAAATTAAAATCTGATACAATCTGATATCCAAATAGAACATGACCCAACGTCATATTAAAGATTTGGATCGAAATATTATTTGAATATCATGTTGGATCAGGTTTTAATTTCAGTTTGATACCAAATGATTTGATCAGTTTAACTAGTTTGATATTGGTTTAGATTCTAAACCAATAAAACCAAGTTAAATTTTCGTATATGTGGTTTCAGGTTTCGATTTTTGAAAATGGAAATAAATAGGTTCATATACCTAATATATGTGTAATTAGGATGAGCAAGAAAGATTATGTGGAACTGTTACTATACGTAATTCTAGTGTGGAAATAAACGACTTATTTCCACACTAAAAATATCATATAATAACTGTTTCATATTCATTCTAGTTACACACATTTTAACTATATAAACTTAATTGCACACCAGTCCCGTTGCACACGAGACATTCGGTTAAAAGAAGAAGTACAAGTACCAGGTCAAATCTCATAAGCATTTATCAAAAATATGTGCAAGTTATTTCGATTTGGGGACGGTAAATAGCAACACACACATGCAGTGTAATTCATGTTGAATGTAGAAATGGATATTTGATCCACAAACAAGTTTATAACAATATTAAAAAGGTTACAAATTTCGTTTGATGAAATTTATATCCGAAATGGAAAAATGTTTGATACAAACTTGAACTCTAGAGAATAACATAACAAATTGTCAATGAGTAAAACACTGGTCGGCATCCTTTGTATCTACTCTTTCGAATCTCTTATTCTATGCGTATTTTATTGAGTTCTCTCATTTAATGCGTATTTTATTCAAATATTTTATTTTTAGTACTTTTTAGTTAAATTACAAATATCATACTAAATAAAAAGATCTTATGTTTAAGCCATCTTGATAAAAGAAAATAGAACCCTGATTACAACCTACGAGACAAAAACAATCTCAATCACATAACCATGTTTTTAGTATCTTTCGAATAGCACGTTTCATATGTTTATAAAAAAATAGTGATTGTAGTTAATAAAAATAATAAGATTGAAGATTTAAAAATAAATTTAAAATTCGCATAAAAATAAATTTGAGGATAATGGTTAGAGTTATGCACCTTTATCCTTTTATTTTTAAAAGTGTTCTCTTTCGAAACTAAGAGCATGATCAACTCAGCACCTTATAATAGGGTGTTTTTTTTTTTTAAGTTTTGTCTGATTAAGAAAAAAAGAAACGGATTAATCGCAGACCACCACGTGTCCATGGGGTTCGCGTACACTGCAAGCACTGACAAAACACAGCTGCTTATTTTGGATGCAGAAGAATTGGTGCTAATGTGTTTTGTGAGGATCTATGCAATAAGCACCCCCTTGAGCACCTTGGTTGAGGGTGCTCTAAGGTGATAGTTAAAGATGTCCTAACTTGAAACCCGAAAGGAACTTATGGATATAAATCTAGAACTTTTGTTGTTAACCACAAAAAAGTCTCCAATAATGCTGCATATTCTCAACAATTTAAGGTCTTGAAACGTTGACATGGAACTGAAAAACAAATAAAATTTCGGAATTTCCACTTCGGTTCACAGTTCACACGCATAATAATTAATAACTCAACGACGACATGTCAAATAATCCACTATAGACCACCAGTCACGAACATTGCTATTGCTAAATTTATATGAGCACATGAAATAATGAGGTCGAGACAAAGCTGGACACAAGAGACCAAGACTTTTCATTAACACAAAGATAAGAACAATAACAAACTGATCAAATAAAGAATCCAAGATACACACACACACAAAAAAAAGGAAACACACACAAAAAAAAGGAATCCAAGATAAACGAAACAGAACCAAACGACAACGAGACGATATACTCACTACCCAGACATATCACATCATACATTTAATTTCGCTAAGCTTAATTTACAGAAATGTCGTAGCGGATGTGACGGAGGATAACGGGAATAACAGATTCCGGCGAGCTAAGCTGAGGTAGATGACCATCTGAAGACATAACCTCGACGACGGATTCAGACCCGAGATTGGTGTGAAGATACTCGGATACAGCGACCGGTACAGCTAAATCATTAAGGCTTTGGACGATGTGACAAGGGACAGAGACAAAAGGTAAGATTTGTCTCATGTCGCTATGGAAAATTGTATGAGCCACGCAGAGAGCTATGTCTGGACGCATGTTGAAGAGCGTCCTGCTGAATTCTTGAACGGCTACTGAGTCTAAGTCTCCACCTACCACCAATGGAGCGAAACCTAAGCACCACGCTTTATAGTTGCTTCGCATCGCTTCAAAAAGCTGGTTTAGGTCTTCTTGCTCGAATCCACCTTTGTAATCAACATCGTTCACGAATCTAAAACGCACCAAAATAATAAAAGAAAAATTGATTATCAATTACACGAAAATAAACTAGCTACCACATGGCAACACATCTAGACAAAACTAATGTATCGAAACTACACAAGTTATAAGATTCACATGATAAAATCCATCAACTATATTATGTGTTGTGTGTTTTGTTGTTAACAATATCAGTATCATTCTGATAGTTAAAAAATTGTATCAGATTTAGAATCTAGCAACAGTAGATGAAAATCTGACAACCAAACTCTTCGAAACGGACCATAATAACATACAAATGATCAGTAAACAAAATAAATATATAGATAAAAATTCAAGTGAAATGCTATATAACTTGTGACTATTTCTATGTAAAATTTTTTTTTGAAGGTTTAAAATTTTTTTTTGTGAACCTATGTCTATATAGTTTTCTTCTGTGGCGAATATTTCACTCATTTAGCATATTTCACTTGGGCATGCATGCCCAGGACTGGTACGTCCTGACCAAACTCTTCGAAACAGACCATAATAAACATACAAATGATAAACAAATTAAATAAATATATAGATAAAGATTCAAGTGAAATGCTATATAACTGACAAAAAGTGAAATTATGTTCAAACTTCATTAAAAGTTGATGACTTTTGATTCTAACATGTTTTTGATCTATTGGAATGATGTTAATGGTGATAACAACATACCACATAATAATTCATGAATATTATCAGCTATATAGTTTGTGTAGTTTACGATACATTATTTTCGTTAAGATGTTTAACATATAGTTGGCAATCATTTTTCGGAATAAAAAAAATGTCGATTTTTTAACAATAATTATTTTTGAGAAATAGGGTCATTAAGACAAGAGAAGGAACAGAGATGTACTTTTGTCGAAGTTATATCGAAACAGAGATGAAGAAGGTGTAATAAAAAAGAAACGTACCGAGGGGAAGCAGAAATCATGACAATTTTGGAGAAGATGTCAGGTCGGTTAAGAGAGGCCAAGACACCCACCATGGCGGATAGAGAGTGACCAACAAAGATACAAGACTCGATTTGAAGATCTTCTAAGATTGCAATCAAATCAAAGGCGAAACCTTCGAGAGTTGAGTAACGATCAAAGTCAAAATATTCCGGATTGGTCGTACCGGCTCCCATGTTGTCGTAGAGCACGATGCGGTAATCGTCGACCAGATGTGGAACTAGGTGTCTCCATACTGACTGGTCCGTACCGAACCCGTGACCTAAAACGATCGTCCCTTTATTTCCGGAGCCAATCACCTTCACGTTGTGAGCTTCCTCTACTACACCCATCTCTCTAGACGCAAGAAAATCTTTTCTACCTTTAGAAAATTAGTTCTAAAGCGTTTGTTAAGTTTCAATTTATAAAACACGATGATTATTTTTATGCGTTATAAATCAGATGCATGTATATGTTGTTATTTTTCTTAAAAAATGTGCATGCTGATTATCAGGCGGTAGATTGATATATCAACAATAATAATATCGGTCATTTAAAATGATATAATTAGTTAATTCTTAAATTTGGCATGCATAAAGACTGCAAAATGTAACGTCTATAAACCACATATATTTATTTTCGGTTCAACTAACTTAACGTCAATTTCATAAGTCATTTATGCAAATCCTGATAAAATATTTGGCACGTGGGGACGGTATATTGCACTACACACACCTGGAGTATAATTCAGGAGCCAGATGAATATATAACTACAGTAAAATCCCCTATATAAAATCAATATTTTCATATCATTGGATTATTTATATACCGAATAACAATTAGGTTAAGAACCAGAAACTGCAGGGTTCGTGCTACGTGGAAGGCCAAGGTAAGCAAGCGACCACGTAAGCACATGTATTCCTCACCTTTGTAACTGTGTATCTGTGAGAGGCTATTGACCCATTGTTAATTTAAGGCCCTATAGTTATTTTGGTAATGGGTGCGACTCTTGGACCACATGAAACAAAAGATAGAAACATAATGGAGGAATCATGTAATACTAAGAAGATTTGGATTCGATAGAGCCGCCTAACAACAAGCTTTCCGTAGATGGTGTTATGGTGTATGCTAGGCCGTGAATGGCTTGTTGAACGGCGGTTGTTGCCGGGTTTCTAGTTCTCCGGTTATGATTAGGACTTGTTCATTAACAAACGTTGATGTTTCTTTGCAGCCATTACCTGGTGCGTCACGTGCTTCTTTAACAAACGTTACGCCAAATCTATGTCCTGTAAGATCATAAGAAAAAAAAGTTAAGTGATACTCTCTCCCGTTTCACTAAAATAGGTATTTTAGGAAAACAAAATGTTGCACAAGGATAGATATTTTATGTTTGATATGCACAAATCGTAAACTTCAAAAACATAACAGAGTTTATTAAATTACTTTTTTTGATCAAAGGTTAGAGTTTATTAAACTACTATTAGTTAAAATTTAATGGAAATTGATAATTGCAAAAACTGAAGAATTTATAATAGTTGTCATCAGAATTTAAGATGAGTTCCTCACCTATATATCTTCTGGCCTACGTATTCCAATCTCTCAAAACAAAACCGAGGGTGTTCAAACTTGTGATTTGAAGGACGCAAGAAACAGAGCTGAGGGAAGTGAAACACGGTCAGAAAAGGAGGGTACATAGTTTCGTGACAAAAGTGAATGTCTCTTTTGACTGTAAAGCGAGTCCAAGTTTTATCAATCATCGGTAAAGGGTAACCTAGTGCATGCATCACTTTTGGTTTGCTGTCGAAATCCCTAATATTCCCTCTGAAACGATGTATTCCTAGTGGTGCACAAGTTCTGAACAGCCTCGGTTGTGCAAATAAAACATCTTCAGGAGGCTAGAAAACAAAGGTGTGTTTACAACTATGATCAAATTCTTAACTGTTGTTAGCTTGATTGATTACCTTGTAAGTAGCAATATCTTGCCAGCCTAGCTTTTTGCCTTAGAATTCATCAGAAACATAATCTGCGTCCTCAAGCTGTCTTCTAGCTCGAGGCTGTCAATCATCGGCATCTGGATTCATCCCAAATACCTCAAAAAGTACACGATACACTTCTGGCACCCCTTAGCATAGATAAATGATACCAAAAAGTTCCACAATGCTCATATAATATATTATATTAAATTACTCATTAAAATATTAAAAATGATGTCCATATAATGTGATTAGGTATTTTTTAGTTAACATTAAAGAGCTTAAACATTAAAAATATCATTTATCGGAAAACTCGATCTTTTCATATGGTAACACCCACAATTTCAAGATAAATTAAAAAATATGAAATTTTTGTATCTATGCATAACTGCGTCCAACACTGATATATGATGAACATCAAAGAGTTTTGATACCTTAGTGTCCAAATATTTCTAGAAAATAAATATTTTATAGGGTTTACTTCATTGACTTTGGTGGTATAAAGAGTTTTATTAAATTTCTCAATTAAATTTTAAACTGATGCGCATGTGCCATGAACATAAGTTTAGTACATTAATATAAATTTTAAATGTGGTTAAGTATTTTTAAACTAAACTAAAGAGGCATATATATAACATTTATAGGAAAATTCGATCTTTTTGTAGGGGTTAACCCACATATTTCAAGATAAATTAAAAAATATGATATTTTTATTTTAATGAAATGATGCATCATGCAGTGATATAGTATGGATGATAAAGAGGTTTAAGACCTTAGATGTTTTTGTTTGTCCTGAAAATAGAGTTTTTATGGGGGATAATCCACTTATTAGGTGGTATATGAAGTTTAAATAAATACTCATTGAAAAAATAGAAACGATATTCATGTACCATGAAAATATGTTTAGAATACATATATATATATAAATTTTGAGAGTGGTTAGGAATTAAAAAAACAACAATAAAGAGGCTGAATATTATAAATATATTTATCAAAAATTAATTTTTTTCTATGGGTTAATCCACATATTTCAAGATAAATTAAAAAATTTGTAATTTTTTTGTTTTAATTCATAGATGCATCATTCACTAGCATAGTGTGACGATTAAAGATTTTTAAGACCTTAGGTATTCATATTTCTCTAGAAAAATAGAAATTTAATAGGGGTTAGTACACTAATTAAATCGTATATAAAGTTTTTTAAAAGTATTCGTTGGAAATTTTCAATGTTTCTCTGTACCATAAAAATACTTTTAGCGTACACAAATACGCATAAGTGTGTGCTTAGTTATTTTTAAAAATTATTAATGAGGCTATACTTTAGTATATATTATTTATTGGAAAGGAATCTCGATCTTTTTTTTTTTATTTTTTTTTATGAAATTTCAAATTTATTGATCAAAAGTTGAAGAATTTACAGTGGGGTGACTACTATGCTAGAGTGTAAAGAATAAAAGAATATGAATTTCTAAAAAGTATAAACCGAGAACCATCTTCGCAGCAGACCTTCCAGCTTGTGATTTCCCCGGTACCTGAGGGAGCTAATGCGATTCTTGACCAATTTCCAAATTGCTCGAGTTGTCGTGTCCACTGAAGCACACTCTCCGCCATGTCTTCGTTTATTCCTTTCCTTCCAGAGCACATAGATGGAGGTCTGAAACAAAAGTCTTAGGAGGATTGTGTCTAACTTGTTTCTGGTCGGTCCAAGCAGAGAGTTAACAGTGTCTTCCCAGTCCGGTGTGATCCTTTCACCCAACAACCGTGCTGCAAGGTTCATCCAGACTGTAAAAGTGTAAGGACAAGCAAAAAATAGGTGATCTCTGTCCTCATTTCTCTCACCACAGTATACGCAGCCCTGTTCTATACCCCAACTCCGCATTCGAGCTCCAGTAGATAACCTGTCCTTAAGTGCAAGCCAGACCATGAAAGATTGTCTTGGGATGGCCTGAGGAAACCATACCAGACGGTACCAAGGTACTTTACTCTTTGCCGATCGGAGGTAGTTCCAAGTCTTCGCAGCAGAGAAAGTGGGTATACAAAGTTTAAATAAATACTCATTGAAAAAATAGAAACGACATTCATGTACCATGAATATATGTTTATTATACATATATATAAATTTTGAGTGTGGTTAGGAATTAAAAAAAAAAACAACACTAAAGAGGCTAATTATTACAGATAGTATTTATCAAAAAATTCAAATTGTTTCGTAGGGGTTAACCCACATATTTCAGGATAAATGAAAAACTATAGAATTTTGGTTTTAATTCATATATGTATCATTCACTGGCATAGTATGAAGATAAAAGATATTTGAGACCTTAGGTGTTCACATTTCTCTAGAAAATAGAAATTTTGTAGGGGTTAGTACACTAATTAGATCGTACATCAAGTTTTAAAAAATTATTCGTTCGAAAATCAATCTTTTTGTAGGGGTTAACCCACATATTTTACGATAAATTAAAAAACATGGTATTATTTTTTCATTGAATTGTTGCATCTTGCAGTGACATAGTATGGATAATAAAGAGGGTTAAGACCTTAGATGTTTATGTTTCTCCTGAAAATAGAGTTTTTGTAGGGGTTAATCCACTTATTAAGTGGTATATGAAATTTAAATAAATTACTCATTGAAAAGACTAGGAACGATATACATGTACCATGAAATATGTTTAGCATACATATATATAAATTTTGAGTGTGGTTAGGAATTAAACAAATAACACTAAAAAGGCTAAATAGTAAAGTTGGTATTTATCGAAAAAATCAAATTGTTTCGTAGGGGTTAACCCACATATTTCGAGATAAGTTAAAAAAAAAATTTGTTTTAATAGATGCATCATTCATTGACATAGTATTAATATTACGGATGTTTATGACCTTAGGTGTCCATATTTCTCTAGAAAAATAAAATTTTTAAAGGGGTTAGTAAACTAGTTAAATCGTATATAAAGTTTTTAAAAAGTATTTGTTGGAAATTGCAATGTTTCCCATGTACCATGAAAATACTTTTAGCGTACATAAATATGTGTTAGTGTGTGCTTTGTTGTTTTTTAAAAAAATATTAATGAGACTAAACTATATTATTTATTGGAAAGGAATCTCGATCTTTTCTTAAGATAACTTAGAACATATGGTATTTTGTTTTATTACATAACTTCATCATGAAGTAACATATGATGAAAAATAAAGAAGTCTGAGACATTATTTGTTCATGTTTCTCTAAAATTTATTGATTTTAAAAGTGCTAGTCCACTGAATTTGGTGGAATATGAAGTTTTATTAAATTACTCATTAATATTAGAAACGATGTCCATATATCCTGAAAATAAGTTTAACATTCATTAATATAAATTAATAATGTGATTAGGTATTTTTTAGTTAACATGGTAAAGCTTAAACTTCAGTAAATATCATTTATCGAAAGTCTCGATATTTTCATAGGGGTTAAACCCACAGATTTCAAGATAGATTAAAAATATGATTTTTTTTTTATTTATGCATAGCTGCGTCCGACACTGATATATGGTGAATAAAAAGGAGTTTTGATAACTTAGGCCCTGTTCGTTTGTACATCTGAAAGATGCATCCAGATGGTCTATCTAGATGTCTTATCCAGATGCTCCATCTGGATGTTGTTCGTTTCTCTATTTCGTCTATCTATCTAGATGAATCATCTAAATGTAACTATGTTCGTTTGTTTTTTTAACTTGCATCTGCATCCAGATGGATTTGTTAATAAAATGAATAAAAGAAATTTGTGTTTACATTTTTAGCGGGAAAATGCATTTTTACGATT